>CAJNDT010000078.1:0-17500 GCA_905221615.1 Symbiodinium sp. CCMP2592
GTGGCGAACGCCAGCGCACCCGGCATGGTTATGCATCATAGTAGCCGAGGAGGTAGCCTTTGCTCTTTCGGGGTTTGCAGAATCCTACAAGAAAATTCGAAAGGTTAATAAGCTTTCTGTGACCATGAAACTCCGAAGCTAGGCCCAGGATGCAGCTTGGTTCCGGGATCGAATGTTTAGGGTTTAAACTGAGGCCCAAATCGGAGGCCCTGACCCCGAATTCGGGGCTCATGGGGTATACCCAAACGCAGGAAAGCCCTGAGTGCTACACCGCGCTGAACCATCCATTTTCAGGTTCGACCCTCAACCTCCAACCCTACAGCCCGACAACCCTAAAGCTTCAAAGCTTCAAAATGCGAAAACCCCTCGAGCTCTTTGTCAGCTGCCTCAGAGACGTAGGGGGCTGGGACCTTCGTCAGCCATCCTGCGGAGGGGGTGGGGGGTACATGTCAACAGCTCGAATGGAGTGGAGGCGTCTTCTGATAGGGGCAACCCAAATCAGAACTGCGTGCCAAGAGACTAGTCGTTAACTGCTGACATGCGTCTATGTCACTTAGACTGAAGCCGACTTGCATAAAATCTTCTATCTTAGCTAGTTGTGTGCTATAGTCTCCATGGTAACTATAGTTCGCTGTTTGGGCTACCTTTTTATACGATCCTGCCCAGATGGGGCCCAGATGTTCCTGTGTCGCATCACCCGAAGCTCCTAAATCTAGACCTGACATAGACTGCCAAGCCCTAAACCGTAAAACACGAAAACCTAAGCCCCCAAACCCCAAAGCCCCTAAATCATAAATCATATGCCCAACCTATAGTCTCCATTGTAGTTCCTTTTTCGGGTTAACCAGTATTATGGTTAGGAACCTATAATGCAGATTTTGGATAACCAAAAACAGGAAATACAATGGAGACTATAGGAAGTCCATTCAATAACTGCCGCGCCAGTTTCTGCTTGTGGAACCCTCCTTTGCTGGAGGCTTGAGCCACCGAAAGAACAGAGGGTTTAGGGTTTAGGGGTTTAGGAGGGCAACTCTGCTTTATGCCACAGGGCACTGTCTGTAGGGTTCAGCGAGGCTTTTTGAGGTCTTGTAGGCTCCAGCTAATCAAGGGTTACACAAGCCATCCTGGCTCGCGCTCGGTGCTTTAAGGATGTTTGGGTGCTGGCTCGTCTGTTTGGGTGGGCCACAGTAGTACAACATGCTCTGCACAAATGGCTCCTTTTTTCGCCCCACTCGAGATCGGTTTTCCCCAGTGATCAAACCAGGCTGCTTCGGACCATGAGTCTCTTATTGAAGTCTTTGTTAAACCCCGGCAGGCCAGCAGCAGCCTAGTTTCCCCGTCTCCGCTTCGCGGAAGCATCAGCTTTGCGAAGCCAGCTCAGGACCATAAAAAAAGCTTGACCCTCGCTCCTCTTGCTTGCCCCCATACTGCGGATGCTGCCCTTCTTCTCGTCTATTTGCATAAGCGGCAAATCGGGATTAAACGAAGCCGATGTTGACTGCCTCGGATGCGGGATAAATTCTGCGACTTATTCACTGTATGTTTGCGAGAACTGTCTCAATCAGCCAAGATACTTGCCATCATAGACTCTGCCACCCAACAGCTTGCCCTGGTAGTGGGGCAACGTTTTGTCCCTGAACACAGTCTTGTGAATATGACAATTCTCGGGCAGCTCATAGCGGTCAGTGATCTCCTTGGGGATGGCCGCAGTCGCACTTAGCATGGATCGAGATGCTCGCAGGTCGAGGCCATCAGTCACCGGTGGCATTGCCTCATCTTCCTTGTCTTCCTCATCGTCCTGTCCGAATCATTCTCGTGATTACTTGATTAAACAGATTTTATCTTATCGGTTGAAACTTGCCCCGGCCTCACACTCATCAGGCATTCCAGCCAAGAGTTCGCGGCAGGCTCTGGTGGCAGGATCATCGTTGAGCTCCTGCCACTGGTACTCCTGTCGGGCACGAACAGGCGAGTCAACGAAACGATGACACAAAACACCTCAAACAGAATCGTGTCTCCTCGCTCTCGTCTTTCTCCTCTTCCTTCTCCTTCTGATTCTTTTTCTTCTCCTCACGAGCTGCAAGAACGTTCGTGATGCTCGCAATCGCGCCCTCGCTGCAGCCATTCTTTACATCGTCTTCAGCCAACAGCCTGCGAATCTTCGAAGCAACAGTTGTATTCTTGGCCATCCTCACATTCTGATGCACAAGAAGATCTGTCAGCGAGGCACTGGGAAGTGCAAGGAGTTTCCCAGTCTCCACCAAGTAAGGCAGCAAGCTGTACTCCTGAAGCCCCCTTCTCAGCAGAAGCCCACAGCCGAGCTTGTTCGCCAAGGAGTCCGGGGCGATGTGCAACGTATACAGCATGAACTTTGCCTGTTGTATGTTTGTCGAAACATCACAGATATTACTAAAATCATTTGAAGAAGTCCTGCCTCGGAGGGGCGAAACAGCATCGTCTGGCACATATTCCTAGGGTTGGTGAACGAAAGCAACCACTACAGTACTCTATGGCATTAGTGAAGTGAAACTGCTTGCGTGCCCAGGCTCGAGGAAACATCAATGCCCAGTGCTTTGGTGCTTTGCTCATGCTTCAAAGGGTCCACCCGCACAGCTGCACTGTTGCAAGCCTTGGGCATTCTCGTCTCATCCAGGATCGCATCTGGCAGGCCGCCACGAAAATCCCACGGCAGCTCTTTCAATCGAATTGCCTGGGGTGCCAAGAAGTCAATGCAGAGGCTCACTCAATCTCTGTTAAGAACACTTCCCAACTGAATTGAAAAGAGTTTGGGGTACATCATTATTATATTAGCTTTTCTTCTCGTGGCAGTTAACTATAATAGTAAAGCTTCCGTATGGAAATTCCTACACACAATCCGGACTAGCTGAAACCCTTATTCGTCTGTATAAGAAACCCCGTGAGAAGAAGGCCGTGTGGACTCGAAGTTCTAGATAATCGATGACACTGAAAAACATACCGATTGACTCTATCACTCTATCCCTACTATACTAAACGGTCGGCATAAAGACTCTCATATCATCAACTGTACCCATGCATACACGGCGAACTTAAGCACATAGTACAAAATTCTTATCAACCAGACCTCTAAAGTACACATAACCGGACGGCCTCAATAAGACCACTTCAGAGTTTTACGAATGAAGCCAAGCATCGTAAACCATGCTCGGGGATCGTCCCGTTGTCACGAAAAACTGGCCATTGATTTTCATGAGCTCACCACTTCCCAGGCATTGGGCCGCCCACAAATGCATGCTTTCATCCAGTATGTCCAGGGACAGCCTCGGCTTCGATGCGTAATGCTATTTGGTGCGTTCTTGAAGGGTGGGGTCGGCGAAACATTATGACTTGCAACCGCTGAAGAAACAATGATGCATTATGAAAAGACAAGTTTCCGCTTCATCTCCATGAAAGCACTGAGGGTGTTCAGCTGATCATGCGTGTGGTGAAAAGCGCTCGTGCTGTTCATCGGCTTCACAATGTCATCCAAGCTGACGTTCTTGCCTTCGCGAATCGGAACAATAATTGTAGTTCCACAAGTGAGTGGTAAACAAAAACTATTATTATCAATCGCCACCAGGATTCAAGGGGTGCAGGATTCGGGGCACCAAATCTTGGATTTCAATGCAGCGGTTTGCTTTCCCATGTAATCATCAGCGGAGAGGGTCAGCGGAGCCGGGCTTGTCTCATCTGTGCAAACACGGCGACCCAAAGATCGCACTGCAATGCTCATCATCGATTGCATAGATGCTCCCTCAGAGCGGTTCGACTTTTTCAGGGCTGCTTGGATTTCACCGAAGATGCTTTCAAGGTTCGCAGACCATGCAAAAGGCGGGTGCCAGGCCTCGAGGAGAGACCTTGCAGTCTCTGTCACTTTGTATTGGCACTGCTCCATCATCGTGTGAATCTCGCGAAAGTTCTGAAAGTCCGTGAACCGGCATCGCGATTTCAACAAAGCATGCGTTCGCGTGCTGCTTTCCATGAATAAGACAGTCTCCCATTCATGCTTCATCGAAGACAACACATTTTCTTTGTTGCTCGCGTGTTCATCGCCCGGAGCAAGGAGTGCTGCTGCACAAGCTGGGGTTCTTCTTAGATGTAGGCTGTACTCCAACAGCTCGTGAGCCGAAGCCAACACCATCCCAAAGCACTCGTAGAGAACATTCTCTTCAGTTTGAGTTCGTCGAAACGACACTTCGAGGGCCTCACAGTATATGCTGGCAAGAATGGCAGCATGCATAGGATTGTACCCGGGCTAGTTGCTAACTATTGGGTGGTTTCTACTTTCGCTTGACCAAAACCAGCCCAAATCATACCTGAATCACTGAAACATGTGCCAATGGCCTGGGCTCCCGCGGCGCTCTTCACATCTGGCTGCAGCTTCAGTCCCTGGGCATTGAGCGTCTCGGATGCCAGGTTTTGCAAGCTTCGCTCTGGCCAGTCTCCATTCATCTCCAGAGCATGCCGGTGAGAAGCCCACATTTGCTTGCATTCTTCTTGCTTAGATCAAGTTGGCAGATGTCACGGTTGCAAAGGAATGGCTCACAGACACACACACACACACACACACACAGGGAAAGACACATGTACATGTGGGTCTCACTTTCACATATTATTCATATTGAATGTATACATACACATGCATACATATTTGGATGCCTCCCTACCTGCGACTGCACCTGCTCACAGACGTACCATCACATACATATGTGCATGTTCCACTCTTAGCCAGGGCACAAGCTTCAGGCAAAGATCTCGCCAGGGAGCCACGATGTTGCGGGCCACATGGAAAATCTGATAAAGTTCTTCATCCATCAATGCCTTGGAGTAACACATAGTTCCTACTTCAAGCATGAATTTTATTAGCACACACATGGCGTGCACATGCCAAGTAAGCCTGGCTGCTTTGACACAAAGCTCCATGGTTTTGTCAAAGCCCTGCTCCGAGGAAGATCTGCCATCCAGGGCCGTCCATGGATTGCGGCCCACCTGCAATGAGTGCTGCTATCGCGGTGCTGATGGCGGTGGTGGCTATGACGACGATGATAATGCTGTGATTTGACTTGATATCATTCGTCCTGTGTGGATATTCACACAAATGTTTTTTCAAGCTTCTGATGTCATAAATGTACTACTATGATCGTCGCTTTTTGGTCTGGATTACCAATGGGGCACATTTGTCAACTGTTCCTACTGTTTATATTATCAGGGTTGTTTTCTGCGGGTGTGGTAGTTACGTTCTGATTTTTGTCAGGTAGTCTGTGGTTTGCGTGTCTAGCAAGTACATGTTATATACAGACTTCAGAATACGGAGCAAATCCTCGTTGCACCCAGACATGACTTCACCGAGCATCGTTGCATCTAAACACTACTACCTGTGGCATCCTGAACCTTAAAATGTCGGAATCCTGGCACACTTCTAGCTTCGATATCAACACTACATGCTTGTGCCCTGGCCATGGCAACCAAATGCTTAAGTGGCATCTTGACAAATACTGAGCTACTCGCGGGGGCCAACATGATTGTTTAGGTAGCATGCCAACGACTACTGCACCTGGACACGTTTCCAACACCTGGGGAAGAGGCGAACTGCTTTTTTGGTTTCCTGGTCTTAGCTATGATATCTTCTCGCTTAATTCGGGGCTCTAGTCCGGGGAGCTGGTTCGCGTGGATATGGGGCAAGGTTGTGGCGTGGGGCCGCTTCAGTGATAGATGTCTCCCTGGTCACTTCAGGTGTTTCTGCCCTAATTCTTACGACAACACAGTAAGGTGATGTAGGGTGCCAATGTAATTATATTAATTATTGGTTTTCCTGATTCCTTGTGCTACAGTTACTCATCAGCAGGAGACTTATGACGACAGGTCAGAGGGGCCTACACCTAGCTGAATGCTACCTTAACAAATCAGGGTTCAGTGAGTCTTCCTAGTATCGATACCTACTAGAAAAAAAACACTTATTCTATTTACATGAGAGAATCCAAATGCTCGGCTGTCCTAGCACTTCGGGCGTGGGGACAGACTAAGGTTGGGATACGAGGTTTTAGCAAACCAAGCTGAAGAACCCACAGAACTTCATAATCACCCAAACCACAATCATAATCTTATTATGACAACAACATATCGGCAGCAGAAGCTGTAGAAGTAATACTAGTAGTATCTAGTCGGAGTAGCAGTAGCCTGCAACAGCAGCGG
The DNA here is from genome assembly GCA_905221615.1 of Symbiodinium sp. CCMP2592. NCBI lineage: Eukaryota > Dinophyceae > Suessiales > Symbiodiniaceae > Symbiodinium > Symbiodinium sp. CCMP2592. Next base: position 6,211 of record CAJNDT010000078.1, read on the forward strand.
CAGCAGCAGCAGCAATCATAGAACTACTTGTTAGGCTGGCAGGGCCCCTTGGCGTCGACCTGGATTTCCACTGATCCGTTCTTATATATATATATAGAATATATATATATATATAAATTCTATATCCATATATTACACAGATTTGTATAAATACGAATATGAGGATATACATATATATTAGAAACCGATATGGAATGCGTAATCATAATAAACCATTGTCATAGTCTACTAACGAGACCCCATACCCACTGAACAATTATCCAGTTGTGCAGCCAATTAGACTCGCACGTGCCGTTGAGCATCTGTGTAATGGGCTGCGATCCGATCAGTTGGGTTGTAACAGTCCATAAGGCTACCCTGTGGGTTGTGCTAGTCTCGGGCATCGGGGTGCTAGTTCACTTATTATCCACTTCCGGACCGGTACCCCCCACTAGGCTGCTACAACCGCGACAGTTGGTGTACCAGTATCTTAGCGTAGTCTAGGTTAGCAGGCTGGCAGGGCCCAAGTGTTACTATCACCAAACCCCAATTGATAGACCTAGACGTACCCTACTGGGTATACCGGCGGTACGAACGTTAGTTTCTGTTTCTCAGAAGCAGAAGAGTCGCAAAACTATCATCCCACTATGTAATTCATAAAATAATTACGACCATTGCACACTACTAAGTTACTACAGACTATTATCAGTCTAGACAATGATATGGTTTGGTCTGCTGGCACCTCCATCGCACTCCAGAAGAGTTGCAACAAATGGCAGCTGTACTGGTAGTTGGCTGCTGTGTGTGCCCAGGAACACCATCTGGACCACGAGAAGGACCCCTTCTTGTTCCTTGGCGCTTTCAAGGTTGGAGTTGGAAAACCCAGCACAAAAACAGGGAAGGCCAGGATTACTGAATGCATTCCGGGCTTCTTCGCCGCCTTCCCCAGAATTTCCACAGTCCTCGTAAAGTTGAGGTGCTCGTCAGCGGTTTCCTCGACTCCATTCCTGAGATTTGTCCGTAGCAATAGCTAGGACCTAGGACCTAGCTAGGAAACACATGAGAGAATCGCCGAGCCGCTCCTTCAATATATCTCTTCCAAAGAGCTGCATCAAAGCATCGCCGGCTTCTGCCTTTGCGTGAGGGTCTTGGGGGTTTGGTTGCTGAATCCGTTTCTTCATGCGAAGAAGTTGCTACCTGCAAGTAGCGAAGACAACCTTCAGACAAGTTGTTGCCGGTGGCATGGGTGCCCCAGGGGCTCTTCTTCGATCTGAACAGCCAGCCCGACAGCTCGCACATTCCTTGGAACAGCTGGGAATCAGCACCAATTATATAGTTGCACAAGAACTCACACATCAGCCTAGGCTCGCTTGATTGTCGGGGAGCAGCTCGTCACTCGACCACAATAGGCGTGCAGCTTGTGCCTTTGCTGTGTGTACAACATGAGTGAGTGAAGTCACTCTAGGATTTGCTGGCAGCCAAAACTAGGAATGACAGGCAGTGCGTACACAGTCTGCATTAACCGAGCAGCAGGGCGTCTCGATTCAAGGTCACCTTCGCTCCTTGAAGTGCTAAGTACTGGTAGCAGGCAAACAGAGGGCCCCCCTCGTCCGGAGCCAACACAAGTCGCACAGTCGTGTCGGCCTCGGGCATGACCGCCGCCCAGGTGCAGTCGCCCGTGGTCGCGTTGACATAGAAGGCGAGGGCATCACATCCTACTCGGTGCTCGGTTCTGACTTCATGTGCGGGGTCGATTGCTCTCAAGGGGCTGGCGGAAAAGATGCTATCCAGGTCGAAGTTGGCATGCTCCAGTATGTTGCGAACGGCCTTCAGTTCTTGCTTTGCCGCCAGGCGTTGCTCTCGCACAGCTCCCAAGGCCTTGGGCCTTGGTTGCACATGTGGGGTGCGGTTTGAGAGTGTTCTTCAATGCAACACGAATGACACACTGCACTAGTTGTATCCAGTTGCAGTTTTTTCTTCGCGGCCTTCTTGTTAGCTTCACATGCCAAAGAAGCCGTCGCTGACTCTGCAACCAGTGTTGCTGCTTCAAGCTTTTGCTGTGCTGTCGCAGAGGAGGGCAAGAGAGTACTCAGCTTCTGGACGGTTCCAATCGCAACGAAATTCCCCATTGTGATCAGGGGCATCCACAACTTAGTCGAAACGAATCCATGCTGGGTGTACGACTGAATTGACTGGTGCAACCGGGGGGCATCCAGCTTGCCTTTCGGTGAGGCATCACACATAACAGATATGTGCGGGAACAGCTGGCTCCCCATCTCCTGTAGACTGTCGAGGTTGAGGCTGTCTAGGATTTAAGGGATTTAGTTAGTTAGTTAGTATGATTTGGTCGAGTACATGTTTATTTATTTATTGGTAGGGCAATATGGGTATAGTGTCACTAATATTTAATATATATATATATATATATATGTATAATATGCACATGTATGGATGAATGTCTTAGGACAGTGGATACTTAACTGGGGAAGTGGGTACTTCAGTCTTAGCCTAGCATGATCTATGTACATTTGGTAAAGGGGGTAATATATCCGGGAAAGCTTTCGAATTTGATTCCATTAATATTAATAAGACTTGTTTCTCCTGCGGGGCTGCGGGAAGATGAGGTTGTTAGGGTACATCATGGGCGTTGGGATGAAGCAAACTTCTAGCTGAGTGGGCTTTTGTCTCTAGCCGTCCGTGATTATACTGTAAATGCGGCGGCAAGAACAGGGCGAGGAGCTATGTGGTCAATACTTCAGTGAACAGTGAGCTGGGAAATATGTGCTTGGTCAGCAGGGCGGCAAGAATTGGGGGAAGCTTCTTGGTTAATGTGGCAGTGAGAACTGGTGTCTGTTTCTTCTGGTGAATTGGGTAGATAATCGCAGGAGCCATCTAAGTCGTACGGGGCGGTGCGAGCAGGGCAGGATTCTTCTTGTATTTGTTTGGGGCTGCGAGGCTAGGGGAGGCGTGTTTACGTTTTGATTCATTGGGCAGCGAGATGGTCTGGTACAGGCATTGCGATAAGCACAGTCTTGCTACCGGTGCTGCGGGGATTATTTGTGGTAGCCCTTTATTTATTATTGTTCCAGTATACAGGGGTGATTGAGAATTGCGGATGGCTTTTCGGCTAGGAAGGAGCTTGTTACTGGGATGCGTTCTTACTGCTGGGTTGTTTTTAACCGAAATGGTGCCGTGGGTACTAGGGGAGGAGTCGTGTTTCTCTACCGGGGAGAGATGATAAGTGCGGAAGGCAGTTCTTGCTTCATTGGGTGGGTGTGCTGCGAATTCGGGGAGTGTGTTGGTCTACGGGGGCGGTGAGTCTTCGAGGAGGAGACTTGGTTGGTTGGGTGGTTTTGGGCTGTAATACTATTATTAGGTCATTGAGAACCGGGGGGACTCAATGTTGGATAGGGGTGGACGACCAGTCCTTCTCGATCTGGCAGGCGCTTCCTCTGATGTATCTGTGGATGAAGTCGGAGATGGTCCTGGCACTCTTTCTGTTGCTATTAGAGGTTAGTTCTGTAAATAATCTACAGTGTTTTAACCCTAGAATACTAGATACTGGGCGTGGCAGGCCTGCAGGCATTGGGAGGGGCCAGGTCGTGAAGGCCGAAATCTTCTAGCGTATTGTCGCAGCCCATGAGGCCGCCCCCTTTGGAGATAAATCTGTCGACGGCCATCATCTCCCGGGGCTTCACATCCGCTCGAAGTGTTCGTCCATCCCTGTAAGCGGAGAGGCGGAAAAAATACAAACCAGGATCCCTCAAAGCCTGAATCAGTCAAGCACAAAAACCAAAGCCAGGCTACTTCATGGCAGGATGTATCACGTGATCGGCCATGGGGGTTGGTAGCGATCCCTCTGGAACCTCCCGAAGGCTCAGCTCCAGCTGCTGGGCCACCATGTGAACCATTCGTCTCTGCAGCCGGCCATATGTTGTTCGCCCCTGGGTGTTTAGGGGTTTTAGAGTTCAGGGATTTAGGGTTATTATTAATTCAGGGAAGAACTAAGAAGGCCTTGATTCATTCATGATTAGCTGATTCAGTACTGCGGACTCAAAGCTGCGTGGTTTCCGATGGCTCCAGGTTCGAGGGCTGCAGGTTTTGGTTCAAGGCTTGCATTTTGAGATCTGTTCAGTCATAATTATTAATTAGGTACTTGGCATTGTCACTGTCACCCTGTCACTGTCCTGAACCTCGTCTTCGTGAGGAATACGAAGAAGAAACCACATAGCCACGTGCAGAGGAACTCCTGCAATGAACAGAACCCACTAATTCATTCCATTCAGAGACTCAGAGACTGTGAGAGCGAGTCCTGTTTCCAGGGCCTGGAGCTCCGGCGAGAGAGCACGGGAGCCAGCCCACCTGTTCAATAAGGAAGTCTGATCTGCTAAACAATTATCAATTGAAAGCAGGTCCCAAGAACCTATGTGCCAGCAAGTTGTTACTAGCGTGCACGGAAGCCTCAGGCGGAGGTCTCTGCTGTCAAGAAAGGCCCCCCAGTCCGACAGGAGGATTTCTCCGGATCGAACCGAAAGCTTGCCTGAAACAGGAATCAGGGGTCTGCCATGATCCCTTGGAAAGCGTGCTTATGTGACCATCCAAGGCTCATTCTTCTAGATCAGGGAGCAGAACGACTTCCATGCTCTTCGTCGCGATCGGCAGCAGCAGGACCTCAAGCAGCTCCAGCGTCTGCTGTTGCACACAGCTGGCACAGCCCCGGGTCTGCAAGACATAGGCCGCCTCGGATGGGACAAAACGTTCAGTGGTTCAGGGTCAATGATAAGTTGTTGCTCGGCAATGTAGGATGAAGACAAGCGGCTATGAACAATGCTGCCGGTGCCACCACGGCATCAAAGGGCAGCTTCAGCTTGTTGGGTGTTGCTTTTTTAGCAGCACCCTTGTAGCTGCCTTTTCTGATGATGTGTTGCAGGACATCGATTTTCCAGGCTGCACAGATGTCGCGGCTCTGCCCATCCAACCTCGAGCTGAAACTTGGAATGGTGACTGGCGACTAATTAATATTTCAACAGTAGACATAAGGCTGAGTGCTTATTTGGGCGTACGGCGTATGCTTGTTTAGGATGAATATATATATATATATATATACATATGTAAGTAAATATCATTTATTATACATAAGTATATTTCTTCAATTGTGATCTGGGGATGAGTGCGTATAGGACTGGTTTGGGAAGCAGCAGGGGATAAGACTAGATTAGTCAGTTTTGTACTTTCTGCAGCGAAGACACAATTTTGTGTACCAGTTGTAGTACTTTTGACTGCGTTTGGCCAAGGCCCATAGTTCTTCGCAGCGATATAGCATTCTGTAGCCCAGGACATTGTCCGCTGCGGAAACCTGAGAATGATTGAACAGTCGGGTGAGGGGCGGTGCCAGGTAGAAGTCTAAACCAGATAGAGTCGGTCAGGCAGCTTTGTGGAGTTGCATAACACCTTTGACAGCACCAGCAACCTTGATGTACACGACTGTCGTGGGAGTCCAAGGAGTTGGGCTGTCGTTGTTGGGGTTTTGCTGTGCTGGGGCAGCGGGATCGGCTGCCTCATCGGCTACTTCAGGTTGGCAGGGCTCGGTCTTCAAATGGAGCTTCGGCCGAATGAAGACACCCAGCTTCATTGCGAAATTTTTTCTGTGCTCGTCGAGGGCTGCCTGGTTGGGGTCATCATGACAAGCTAGAAGTGTAGGGTTTTAGGGGTTTCAGGAAATTATTATTAATATATAATGCACACAGCAGAGCGAACCTCCCAAGTCACAGGATCCGCTGTAAACGGAAGATCTCGCTTTTGTTTGAAGCAAACATCCATCAAAGCGATCTTCTGGCAAATCTTCTCGCGGAGTCTTTGCCGAGTTTCATCATCTGGAGCCCTCAGATCACTATAGGCTCTTTATTCACTATTGACTCAGCACAGAGCAAGGAACCACCCCGATGATAAGAGGGCCAAGGCTCGCCACCAGCTCCTTCTCCCTATTCTGGAGCCAGGCAATCGCGGACATACCTAGGTTCAGGGATCATTGGAAAGTGCTCGCTCGAAGGTGCTCGCTCGAAGGTGCCCGCTCGAAAGTGCTCGCTCGGCTTCGGGGTGGTGATAGATGGGCTGGAGGCCGGTCAAGGGTCGCGAGGTTGGGCTGGGGCCGCGTCCATGTGTGCGAGGGTCGACACTGGAAAATTTTGAGCGAGCACGCTCGAGCGAGCACGTTGGGTACTTTCGGCACTAAGTCGCGTTAGGCTCTTCGGATCCAATCTTGTTGGTTTAGTGGCTGGTGGTCGCCGTCTACAGGATTAGGGTGCTGGCTCCGGCTTGGGCCGCGTCCATGTTGGTGCACCATGGCCGGGAAATCAGGTTCCGGTAGCACGGTTCGGGGGCTGAGAGCACGTACGGTTTCAGAGAGCACGATCGCCCGAGCGAGCACGCTCCGGGCCAGAATCCGGTCAGAGAGCACGTTCCTATCGAGCGAGCACGCACACGGCCCGATATTGCCAGTAAAAGCTCGGGACCCGGGTTTTACTTTAATTTAAAGCTACGGAAGCAGGCCCAGAAATCGGGGCCAGAACCCTTGACTCAGGAACCCGCAGGCCTTTCACCTAGCTACCCAAGCCCCAAACCATTACCCCAGCCCCAAAAAAGCCGCAACCAAACAGCCCCGTCACCTATCCCATGTAACCCCTTTAGATAAGCCGAAAATAGAATCCCAGCCGACGGCAGCCCCTTAAGCCATTTAGACAAACCTAGCAATTCACTCGGGGGCCGAATCCAAAGAAAACCTTCGAGACCTGCTCTGAAATTCACGTACTAATGAGTACGGATCCACGTGTTATGCATGCTGACGAGAATCCAGCTCGAGGGCCCAGAAGAAGAACAGATCAGCAATGGCTCACAAGCCCGTGCATCGAGTGCACAAAGGAAGCAGGCAATGATAAGAGCTGTCGTGTGTGATTGAAAATGTCTGTGTCTGTGCTACAAAGGCAGACAGAATCATGTCAGGGTTCAGGCAAAGTCCAGCAGCCTCTAGTCTCCATGGTTTCGGAAACTTCGGGATGCTAGTGTTCGGGGATTTTGGGTTGGGTAAACCTGTTTCTTTACTGTGGTGGCCAGCCAAGGTGTTGTATAAATTTAAGCTCTAATCTAGTGGCCGGGGTCTTGCAAACTGCATTATTCGATTTGCCAGGTCTAGGTTAAAGTGTGATTTTCTTTGCTTACTTCGGTGGCTATGTTTCAGCAATTGAACAGTATCTGCGGATGCGTGCACAAAGTCGCTCAGCCATGCTGCGTGCACAATGCAGCCGTGCCACTTGCCACTTGCCACTCTTGTAACGAGAGAGAGCAGAGCACGATCAGTAGTTTTCAGACAGTCGACAAGACCAGGCTTTCGTGTGCATCAAAAGCTCACATGCAGGCCTTGACCCGTGAACTAGCGAAACCAGGCTCTAATAGCAGCCATCCGCCTGCCCTCCAAAACATTCACTGGATCAAGACCTGCGTGTCATCTCAGGCAGCATCGGCTCCTGTGGCGGCTGCGGTTGCCCTGCTGGCTTTGGACGGCGTGGCCGGTGGCACCTGTGCGGAACATGTGGCAAAGCTTATTTGTGCTGGGGTGGAGTGCGTAAACGTTGAGTTATGGGGCCTCTTTCTTCTTCTTGTCCTCTAGCGACAGTACATAGTCCGGGAAGCCGGTCGCCCACTTGTTGAAGGAGCTTTTCCCCTTCAACGACATCTTTTTGAAGATCTTCGCAGAGTCCCCCAAGTTGTCTGATAGCTTTCCTGAAAGAATCTATGATGTCACTCAATCACAGAGCAAACGTCCGACATGCTCTGGAATCTTGCCTGTTGCTAGTCAAGATACCATCTGTCTCGGCCACAACACACAGCATCGTGTCGATAGTCGTGATCTCTTCGGCGAGCAAGATGCGAAGCATGTGCATGTAGTCTTCCCTCAGCAGCACCACATGCACTTGGCAACCGGGCCCCAGCAAGACACAACCAAACAGAAGCAGATCAAGGAGAGACACAGAGAGAGAGAGCGTGAGAGAGAGAGAGGGAGAAAGAGAGAGATAGATACATATACATAAAAAGATGAATATGTAGACAGAGAGAGGGAGAAAGAGGAGAGAGAGAGAGAGAGAGAGAGAGAGAGAGAGAGACACAGAGACAGAGAGAGAGCGAGAGATAGAGAGATAGAGAGATAGAGGGAGGGAGAGAGCGAGATGGGTCCTTATATATATATATATATACACACACACACATGCATAGAGTAGCTTAGATACAGCAATGAACTTCAATTAGCAGTACTGCTGGAGGGAACTATTGCTTGAAGTTTCAGCAATTTAGTTAGTCCAGTTGTCTAGCTGGTGGAATAACACCATGTCTCGTTTAGCTGAACGGTAGTGAATATGAAATAAACTCAAATAACCCTTTTCAGCCAAAGGAAGGCCACAGAATAAGCCGTAATTTCAGTTTCTAATTTGGGAAAGCGATAGTATCGGAATTTTGGTGTCGTAGTTAATCATTCATCTACGTGATAATGCTTTATCTGAATTCCGTTAGTACCTGATAAACAGTATACTGTGTTTGCAGCACTTCATGTAATGGGCCACGATAACTGACGGTATGATTGAATTGATTTGTCTCTCCCTCCCTTAGTGCTCGACTAGAACGGACACGAGTATCCTTGCTCGATAATCCAAGACAAGAGTCGTCGACATGTCGGCAGGGATGCTCGCGAGGACGTCCTTGCAGACTTCGTCAGCCTGCTTGCGAAGCCTCTCCGGGAGGCCATCAAACCTGTTTGCGGCTGCTGCCGGCGCCGGCAGTGCAAACTCCTTGTCGAAGACATCAGCATCACCTTCTTCACTATCATCATCTGACCCCGACTCGAGATCCCTCAAATCCTCCGAAGCAGGGTCGCCGTCCTCCAACTCGAGAGCTGCGTGCTTGCCACGGGCCTGCAACTCTTCATCATCCTCCTCCTTTCCTGACTCCTCCTCTTGCTTCACATCCTCGATCATCTTGGATGCAGGTGGGATCGACCTGCGGCCTGCATCTTTTGCCTTCGCTGTGGTCGGCTTAATCTTCTTTCGCGGCGGCGGGAGGCTTTCGGTGCGGCCAGACTCGGCCTTGCCCTCGGGCTCCTTCGCCTTGTCCTTCCCAGTCATGATCTGCTTCTCCAGGTCCTGCTCGGCCGCCTTGGCAAAACTCAATTGAAGGAGAAGCTCTAAGTCTAAGGATAGAGATAAGTTTCGAGTAATCAGTGTAACGGCCGTCGCCTTCTTGTAGAGCCGGAGCTGGGCTTCCAGATTCTCGGCAATCTTTTCGCTGGGAAGGCTGCTCTTCCTGCATCGGAGAAGAGAGAGGGAGACAGAGAGACAGAGAGAGAATTCCAAAGCTTTACGGGTGCCTTTGGAGCCTCAGGCTGAGAACGAATTGGACTCCCGGGCCCAGGATCTGGGGACGGTGTTGGGAAACAGGACCTACATGAGAGAAGAGGAAGATGCCTACATGAGAGAAGAGGAAGAGTGATGTAATTTGCCAATGATTAACGGAAACCAGAAAGAATTTCACACAGGTATGCTTACAGTTTGTCTGTGTGCTGGGTTGCCGAATACGGTGTCCGTGTTCATCGAAGGGGGACCGCTGCATCTTGCGATGGCTTCTCGGTTTGGAGTATCCTAAGGCTGTAGTCGGGCATTCGTGGTACAACTCGAGCAATAATCTTGCTAGTATCTACAGGAGATTGACTGGAATTTTGATACCTGAACGTAGTCGTTCTTGGGTTGCTCCCTTGTATCTGTTTGTTGAGGAAGGACTTACTTAGTTCTCAACTGTTCGTGTCCTCGAAGTGCAATAATTGCTGGTACTCCGGCACTTACATTAGCCAACGAAGAGACTCTATGTTTGCAGTGAGAGCAGAACTGAGGCCAGCGGCGGGCCTACGGGCTACGGGCCTCATCTGCACACTTGGATTGGAGCCGGGGCGTACTGGGTAATGCGGGTGGGCCAATGTAGGCTTTCCTTACTAGCTTATGCAATGGCCCTATCCTCAGGAATACTTGCGGGATCTAGGTAGGGGTTCCAATGCTCAATTCGTCTAATCTAAGCAATTTAAGGGATCGTTTTATGATTATTGCAATGCTTAGTCATGGTCAATTTAAGTGTTGCTTGGTGGCACTGGAATGCACTACTGAAAGCTGCCGGCAAGGCCGAGGCCTAGCGGGGGGGCTATCCTAACATTTATTTACACTACCAAGACCAGGGTTTTCCTTATCGCCAAGACTTTGCTTGATTCTTGGAAGAGGGCTCTTTCTTTAAATCCGAGAACAACAGTGTTAGGTTCTAGGTGGTCTTTAATGCTTCAACTGTCAATCATTACAATGTAGTCTGGCTGATTATTCTCAGAATTCGCCGAGGCTAGCCGAACTGGGAAGTCTGAATAGGCTAGCAATACAATTAGTAGCTGATTGCAACGGCAAGCACCTAGCTGAATGACCTTCTGGCGATTTGTTGCATGTGACTAGGCTCGCCTCCTGAATTCGTGCTAGGTATCTTATTACATAGTATAAATACAACTAATAACTACGAACCAACAGTTCTCTGGCGGTTTTCCCACAGCCTTGCCGTAGCACTTATCCGTCCCGGAACATACTAGGAGCCCGCTTAACTACGAGGATCAGAGGAGCACACTAATTTGTCAGGGTACCAGTAGGTTCTTTATTCAGCAGGATCCCTTTCGGATAGGATACAAACACCCGAACTACCACCTATGTTCATAGATTGGTAGAGTTCAGGAATTATTAATGGCACTCCTTGGCAGGATAATCTAGGCATTGGGCCGGGTGTCAGGTGTCAGGTGAGCAGAACCCAGCCAAACTAAAACCCCAGCACCGACTAAGTGTTAACCTAAAGTGCTTCAACCGGCAAACACCGAGGACGATCCTGAGGCTTAGGGGCATGGCTAGGCGTGCCACTTGCGTTGATAGCTATTCCGTTTTCTTGCTGTCCTAGGCAGCACTCTGCTGTCCACCTATCCGGGCTGCACATTACAGTGCTTGACTGTTTGGCTGCCAGACACATGATTCAGGAATCCTACAGCAGCAGAACCCCAATTATTGATTGCGGTCCTAGGATTAGGCTAGCAGAACCCCAAATGTTCGATTGCCACGATCGAGGGTGTTACTGGTTGGGAAAGCCACATAAACCCAAGCAGTGAGTAGTTGTGTTTCGAAACCATACACCAACGGTTGAGTCCCAAAGAAGTCTTAGCTTGAAGCTAGGTCGAAACCCAAACAAGTTCTGAGGGGGT
>CAJNDT010000078.1:22500-145000 GCA_905221615.1 Symbiodinium sp. CCMP2592
TCCAAGTTGAATGCATTCGAGTGGCTGCAAAGACATATGTCCCAGGCAAATATGTCTTCTTCGATTCAATCCCAGTAGTACACTTCGCGGTCATTGCCCGGAACCTAAGTTCACTGGCTGTAAACTTGCAGCAATCGGAATGTTGCAAGCCGGGAAGCAAGGGGTAGAAGCGGCCGGCAAGATACTTGAGGCACTTCAGCAGCATTCGATCATTTCCGATGATCGTAGTCGGGCACCTCGAGCTACACACCCAGGCTACATGACAAAAGGCAACCAAGGCGCCCAGATGCAATCTAGAAGCTGCTTGGCATGACCGAAGCTCATCATCGGGAATGTTGCTTGCTCGGACTCAAACTTGAAAAGCGGTGCATTGCCGTGGGCGGTATGGACGATGAACCGTGCTTTTATCATTGTGCACAGCAAGCCCAAGTTGCGACACAACTCCTGAGTTGCTCAATTGGCTCATCACAAACACTTATCTCGTGAATTCAATGAAGCGGCCAAGTGTCGATCACAATCTTGTCTGCCTGCTCGCCTTGACCCAGCGGCCTCGGAAACACAAACACAGACCGATTTGCCTGTTACTGGTCCCAAAGACAGAGGCAGACTAACTGCATCGAGGCACGGAAACATGTACAACAAGCCGCCGATGAATAAGCGACTGACCATAACCATGCCTCAGAAACAGCCAGCCCCCAGTCATCAATTAGGAATCAGTGCACGTGCGAACGAGAAGCAAAGGAAAGGCTCGTGAAGCATGCAGCTGGACATCAGCTGAGCACTCGATAGCCCTTCCTGAATCGATCAAAGCGGCATTGAATCATGGCAGTTTGTTCAAACAGGAAGCCCTCCAAAAATATTCTAGCTAAGCCGCACGTCCGAAGCCGTCGGTCACCGCCCCGAGCTCGCACCCGACACAAAGCACATGTAGCATTCTCTCCTTTCGAAACAAAGGTCTGCTTTGGATCATGTAGTCGCCCTGCACCACCCAATCCATATCTTCTTTGAGCGTCCGCAAGAACGAAGGTGACATCTTTGCCATGATGGCCGACATATGTTCCATGATTTATGCAAATCTAATGATGAATGTTGTTCCCCGGGGTCCTCTGACGGTCTGTGATGCTTATGTCGATGGCAATTCATGTCTTTTGCTGCATGACTCCTCACGTTCATGTCTTCGCGAAGCAATGCAACATGTCTGAGCATATGCACCTGCCACACACGAGCGAGCACGCTGTTATCCTTAAAGAACGCTCCCTGAGACAGCACGGCTTCCGTAAGCCTTGAGCTAAGACCTTCACATACAGACGCATGAAAAAAATCGATGCAAGGCATTTTCTGTAGCGAAGGGATGTTTGTGATGGACGTTTCAGCGAGAGCTATCAAACCTGCTGTGTAGGTTTGCTTCCAGTGACCCCTGGTTTCTGATACTAACATGTCCTGTCCAAAGGAAGTTGCGCAGAATGCCAGAGTTTAATCAATGTTACCGACTTCTAGGGTGTCCGTGCAGCATTCGTTTTGTTTGTGGTTTGGGGCTCCAGTACACCAGATTGCTGCTGGTGCTGAGCATCTGCATGGCCCGCGCTAACAGTAATGGAGAGTACACCTGCAGCGCTTTCGCCAGGGCTACTGGCCGCTAGAAGCGCCCTTGCAAAGTATTTGGGAGTTTCCGAAAATTAGGGTACCTTACTTTGGGACCCTTATAATAAGGATCCTATTATTCAGGGTACTATATTGGGATCTCCTATTTTCGGAAACTCCCATTTCATGATGCCCGAGATACCTCACAACGATGCTGATCGGTTTGAGGCATTTGTCGGGGCTCGGTTTCTCGGTGCAGAGCCCGCCCATGGATTCGCCACAGCTGCTCCCTTGCCGACTTGTGGATTCCTTTGACAACAGTAATCTAGGGGCCTTGTAATTATCTATACTATCTTGGAAGGTTCCTGTTCCTTATTATAGTTATAGTATACTGGGCCCCCAAACCCTCTTCTAAATATTAAGGCCCCTATATTCCGTTATGTCTTCTTCCGGGCCATCAGCTCCAAACTTCAGCTCCAACCTTGCCGTCTCAATGCAAAAAAACTCTGCAATGCGGACGCGAGGACTCCGCTGCCTGCATTCCGAACCGGGAAACCCGAAGAGTAGAACCTAACCCCAGGCACTCAAAGCGAAACTTCAAACCCCGAGCCTCAAACCCCTACACCGCGAACCCCAAGCCTCTAAGACCAATTTTGAAGTTTCCGAAAAATTAGGGGGCCCTAATGCACAACCCCAAATAGTAGGATCCTTATTTTAAGGACCCCAAAACAAGGGACCCCTAATTTTCGGAAACTCTAAACCCTAAACCCTTTATAGAACCCTTATAGCTGAGGAACCCTTAAAGGATCCCGTTAAAGGGTACCCCCCTAATTTTCGGAAACTACCGCTTCCTCCCTTACGAGATATGCTCAGAGGCCATCTTCAGGCCACTACTTACCCATAGGCCCCATAGTACCTATAGTCTCCATTGTAGTTCCTTTTTCTGGTTAACCAGTTTTATGGTTAGGAACCTATAATACGGATTTTGGATAACCACTACCTGGACCCCAAGAGTATGTAGAATAATGGCCTTTTATAGGTTTTGGGCCATTATTTTACCTACTTTTGGGGGTCTAGGTAGTGGTTCCTTTTAGGGATTACCTTATAGAAGTCTATATATGAACCACAAAAAGGGACTACTTTGGGGCCTGTGGGTAAGTACTCATTGCATCAGGATGACGACAGAAAGCACGGGACAAGATGCTTATGTTTCGGGGTTTAAGGTTCAGGGTGGTTCGCGAGCGTTTGTTTCTAGTGTCTGATTGGTTGGTGTCCGTGTTGTGCGATGAATCGCCGATGAACCTAAAGTTATGCTCTATAGTCCCCTAAGGCCGAGATCCGGAAGAACGGTCAAAAGTTCCTGAACCCTAAATCCTACGCCCCGGAACCCGGAGCCCCAAACCTCTGCTGAGATAAATACCCAGACCTTCCAAAATCCCTTAATTAAGGAATATACCTTAAGTTATAATAGGATCCCTAATATGATTTAGGTATATTCCTTAATTAAGGGATTTTGGAAGGTCTGGGTACCTCAGCTCTACCTAACCCTTAGACACGCTCTCAAACCCCCTTTCGGCCTGAGCCCTGAATCCTTACATGCTTAAGGATGCCTCAACTCCGAAGCTGGTCGGAGGTGGAAGAAGGCCAGCAAAGCCGCGAGCAGCAGAATGCGCGCAAGCGCGCACGGTTTAGTGCTGGCCTCGGGAGCTCTGTAGGGCATGTTGGTCAAGGTTCCAGGTGTCTCAAGTAGATACCTGCAGTCTCCATTGTAGTTCCTTTTTGGTTAACCAGTTTTATGGTTAGGACCCTATATAATAGATTTTTTTGGTTAACCAAAAAAAGGAACGACAATGGCGACTACAGGTAATTTCTCGATTGCAGGGATTTAGCGGGTGGGCTTCTCAAGCCAATGAGCCGCATGAAGTAGGGCACACATTCCTCACTGTACTGAGCGTTTAATTGCGCTCCTGTTGAATCGGTGAGTGTGTAGTAATAACTACTACCTGGACCCCAAAAGTATGTAGAATAATAGCCTTTTATAGGTTTTGGGCCATTATTTTACTTACTTTTGGGGGGTGTAGGGAACAGTTTGCATGGCAAACTAGAACGGGTTGAAATCCCTCAGAGCCGAGTTTAACATGTGGGTGGTTGTCAATATTAGGGTCTCGTTTTGGGTCCTGATCATAATACGGCACCTAATATTTAGGGCACCCGAAAAGGGACCATAATTTTGACAACCACCCATGTAATTTTTGGTCGAGAACTGGAACAGGTTTTGTCAATAGAGTTGTGTCGGAACCCTTTAGCTACAGGTCCCCAGACCCGGATGAGCAAGATCCCCAAAACCCAAACCTCAGCCCCCAAGACAGTATAGCATCTTACTGCAAGGGCTTTATGGCAACTGCTCTGGTTCAATCAAGCACCACCCCAAGTGGTGCCGAATTGTCACTTGTCCAATGCCTTTTATGACACTGAAACTAGCTCTCAAGACCTCACCGCAGAAAGTCGAAGATCGGATAGCCCGATCCGGCCTGCTGAAAAAATGACCCGCAAAGAAAAGCAGTGTGCCCGACTATGTACCCTAGAAGCACCATCAAAGAGTTTGTACTTGAGCTCTGTAGCCGCTAAGCCCGAACCTCCCGAGCTAACTTCCCAAAGGGTCCTATCTACTGCTATGGGGGATACTTCCGCAAATCATAATAGTAATTCCTTGTATAGAAACCCGACATTCTACTATATGGGTACTTTGGACCCTTTGGGCTCCTAATTAAAAGTCCAAAATCCCACGCCCATAACCAAAAACATGACCCATAAATCTCCAACCCTAACCCTTGAACCCCACCCCCTCAACAAAAAAGAACCCCCAAGACCTTGTCTCTTAGTCATACCCTTCAAAACTAAATTAAAAATTGAAAGAACCCTACACCTTAAACCCTGAAGCGCTCATCCTAACCTTACGTATCTAAACCTGAAGCGTCAAATGGCGCACGCACACCCCACACACACACACACAACCCTGAACCCGAAACCATAAACCGCAATAAGCCTTAAACGATCCTGCTAAGAAGGTTGGTCTGATCAACAATCCCTACACTCCACGAACTCCCCTTTTGAAGCGGCAGATTGTGAATCCTAGAAGCACACACACACACACACACACGAGACTTAAAATCGTAAGCTCTAACAAGGAAGAAGCCGTGAAACTTTAAGACCCCCTTAACCCCAAAGGTCAAACCCCAAAGCCACAAACCCTAAGCCTTAAACCCAAAAGGGTGGTTTTTGGGTCCTTAATGTAATACGGCACCCAGTATTTAAGGTACCCCAAAAGGGATCCTAATTTTGACAACCGCCCAAAAGAAAGGTGAGAAGGAAGGGCACGGAGCAGCTCCCCGGCTTCCCCCGGGCGTTGGCCGGGCTCTGAGAGTTCGCGCTTTTTGGGACTTTACTTGCAGGTTATCTATGGGATTTTTTTGTTTGGAGTTGAGAGTTAAAAGTTTATGGTTGAAGAGTTTCAAAGCTTTAGGGTTTCAGGGTTGCAAAGGTTTAGGGCTTCAGTGGTTGTAAGTTGCAGAGTCTACGGTCTATAAGTTTATTATATAGGGAGTTCCGTCCTGTTTAAAAGCGGCTGCGTAGAGGAAGTTCAGCGGATACTTTACGGGTTATAAAGCCTAAGGCTCGAGGAGTTTCGGGTTTTGGGCTGGAGGGCTTGCTTACGGTTGGAGCTACTTTAAGAGCCCGGGGTTGGGGCTCCGGGGGACTAAGAGATGCATGTGGGAGTTCTGTAGTAACCCCAAGGGTTCAAAGGACCCAATATTTAGGTACTCGGTTTTCGGATAGTAAGGATAGTGGTTAGGTAGGTGAGGATTTTGGAGAGTATATGATTCTTAGGTACTTGGACCCTTGGGGTAAGGCTTTATGGATTCCTGTTAGTTGCCAGCAAGAGGCAGCAGGTGCAGCTTTCTGATTTCTCTGAGTCCGTCTTCACAGGCTTCCCCGGTCCGTTAGATAGCTTGCTCTATGTACTTTCACCCAAAGGTCTTGAATCTTCAACCCTAAACCCTAAACCCGCCTAAACCCCTAAAGAACGAATCACAGAGCAGGCTACCGCACACGGGGCTCTTCCTACGACGAGGCTGCTTGGATCATCTCCCAGGCGGCAACTGCTGGCTGGATGACTGTAGTTTAGGGTTTAGGGTTTCGGGCCCGTCGTGTCATAGAAAGAACAAATGTATTTAATTTGTGGTGCTATTGATAGTAATGGTAGTAAGAGTCAGTATGAAATGGTTTGTGTCCAGGGATGTTGGGTTTAAGGTGGGCAGAGCTGCTACCATCAGCTGAATCAAGAAACGCCCTCAAACACGCACGGCGTCGCAACGATGGTCTCGGACATACAACGCACACGGAACCTGTGCAATATCTCCTAGTTCAGGATGCCACCATTCAGGATGCTCCCGCAGCGCAAGGATGTTGATGTCTCGTATTGTCTTTGCAGGCTTTAGGTAAGGAGGGATGCCTGGTGTCACTGTCGTTGAAGCCGAATTCTCCAGTCTATTCTTCTGGAGCATCATCAAGCGAATAATTATCCCCGATGCTAACCTCAAATTTCTGAGAAATCTGACATGCTGCCCCGAAGTCACAGTTTACGGTGCGATGAACCGTGAAAATCCGCGAACCCTAAACCCTACAGGAACATCCTTGTAGATTCCTTAGTTGAAGTCTTTTTTGCGATCTGTAGCTACATTAACCCGACTAATTTTAATAGTAGCCCTATAAGCCTCAACATGTAGTCCTAAATTTAAATTTCTAAAGTTATAACTTCGAGCCGTAAGCCGATACCGATTTCCACGCCCGGAAGGCGGCGCGCCGCGGGCATCGCACTGTTTGCTTTCTGCAGGCCTTGCGGCAGAGCTTGTTGTGTTTAGGTGAGCGGCCAATTTCGGGCAGTTGTGTTGCAAGGCTCCGCCGCGATAGTCAAACTCCTTTAAAGCCCTAAGGCCCTCTCTGCACCTTCGATGTTCCTCCCAAGCCAAGGGCTCCCCTGCTATCCTCTTAGTCCCGCATTCGAAGAGGTTCGGGGTTGTCAAACGCAACTGACGGCCACCAAGCGCCCCCACAGGGAGCGAGGCCAGGAGAGAGGCCAGATACGTAGTCGCTGTAGTTCAGTTTGCACAAACGCAGGTTTACTCGGAGCACCCCACGTCGCCGGAGGAAACAAAAGCATCTAGAGGCGAAGCACTTCAACTAAACCGTAAGCCCCTGAATCGCTACCAGTGCAGCAGCCAGGTCCGGGCGCTGGTAGAGATCGTTCTGCAGGCAAGGCCGCTGCCCAAACTTTCGCTCCTGACTGAGCTTATCCATGTGCGGACAGAAGCCTCACATGCGAACGTAGTATCCCTGGTCGATGAAACGCTTTTTCTGCTGAAGTAGAGTGCACGCCCTCAGACTACTTTCAAGGCCATGCAGCGGACGACGACTACTGTGGCTATGGACTACGACCACGACGACCACGACCACACCAATAAGAGCGAGAAACAGCAACGAACATAGAGAACAGAGCTCGAAGGTCATTAGGCTCTAGTGGGCCTTCCGCACAGCAGATCGAAGTCAACCTCCGAAAGGACGTTCGAATTGCCGTAGCCCTCGAAATCCCGATAACCTGAAACCCTTAGAACCGTAGCCCAATTATACACCATCACTTAGCCCAAGTCGAATGAATGCCTATAAGCTCCCTAGCTGAAGCCTTAAGCAGCCCGTCGACAGGGCCTGAAAGCTCTTGTAGAATTCTCTTGAAATCCCTACTTAAAGGATCATGGGACTTAGAAACTAGGGTTATAATTAGGGTAGCTGTACTTATAACTACTTATAACCCCAATTAAGGTACTTATAACCTGACTTACTAAGTCCCATGATCCTTTAAGTATGACAGCCTTGCAAGGCGAGCTCCTGACCCTAACATAGGGGCCTTGATAGCCGGAGTGCGGGCTTTTAGATGTCCAGAACTTTCAGGAACAAGATACCATGCAACAGGAACCCTGAGCAATAATGTTCGTAATTATTCCGACTTCAATAGAATCCCTAACCACCAAACTAAACCCAACCCTAAAAGGAAAGCCTAAACCTTAGTCAAGACACCTGCTTGGAGGATCATGGGACTTAGTACATCAGGTTAATAAGTACCTTAACTGGGGTTATAAGTAGTTATATGTACAGTTACCCTAATTATAACCCTAGGTACTAAGTCCCATGATCCTTTAGGTGCTCTTTCCCAAGTAACGCAGGCGACGAACAAACATCTCGAGGATCGACCTGAGCTGCCGGCTCCTCAGACCTCAGGCCCCAAAGTAGTTCCTTTTGGGGATTCATATGGGTGGTTGTCAAAATTATGGTCCCTCTTTAATTTTTTGGGAACCCTAAATATTAGGTGCCGTACTGTATTAGGGGCCCCAAAAGGGACCATAATTTTGACAACCACCCATATATAGAATATTATGAGGTAATCCCAAAAAGGAACTACTATGGGGCCTCTGGGTAGACCTCACGGGCATCGGCATTAGCGGCTTCCATAACGGCTTCTTGGGAGTTGTGTAGATTATAGGGGCTGCAGGAGTTAGGCAGGTTTAGGGTTTAGGGTTCCATGCAGGCTTGGGCAAGAGTTGTTAGAGGGTTTTGGGGTTTCAGATTTCACAACTGTCGAATATGAGTCTTCATCGTCGGGATCGTCACCACTAGCATGGCCACAGTCATAGATCACCGCCATAAACATGATCATCTTCTTCACCGTTATTATCATCATTGTCATTACGAAGATGATCGCGAACTTTAAGTTGGATAATCACAAGAACTATTATGACAGGCCGAAACACTGTAACGGAACTGCTAGTGAGGCTGTGCTCACTATGCGGCTCTGTGTGTGCGTGTGTGTGTGTGGTGCGGGAGTGGTGCGGGGGTGGGGAGGTGGGGGTGGGTGGGTGGGTGTGCGTGCATGTTGCTTCTGTTGCTGGTGCGGCTCTTGCCGTCGCCTTGCGTTTCTTCTTCTTCTGGTTCTTCTCGGCCTCTTTTGAATTTGCCTGTATTCCCTCCCATTCCGCTTTCCAAGTTTCAGCTCCTCAGACCCCAGCCTCCAGCTCCTAAGCCCGAACCCGAAGGCTCAAACCCTAGGTCTGTTGAGGAGTTTCGCAAAAAAGGAAGACAATCGTGTAGACTAGACCCAACATAGCGAAATCAAGTTTGTAGCATAAGGACTTCTTACAAGCTTCCCTCTCACTCTCTGTTCAAGAAAACCCCCGTTTCCGCTCTGAGGCAAGCACGTATAGCAGGTTATCGTGGCGGCTACGCAGCTGTGGAAAGGCGGAAGAAGCGATCTGCCAGTTTTTGCGAACGATAATGGATCTTCAGGGGTGGAGTTTAGGGTTGCACCTAGACACTCCATCTATCCTCTAATTATTGACTCTACTCAATCCTAAATACCTACTACTTGTACCAGGGACGATATACTTTACACCGTTTTGGAGGGTGCAAGCAGCATTCTTGTGGGATGGGGGACGGGGGCTTGCATCGAGGTTCAGTCTTCGGGGAAAGGGCTCTCATGTGGACCCTTGGTTACCCAGCTCCTAAGTGGCAGGGTGGTGTCTATGCCGATCCTTTACATTTCGCGTATTACCAATAGCCGCATCCTTGAGGTTGTTCCAGAGCACCGTGACACACCACCTAGATTTGACTGCGAGGATGAAGTTGCATGAAAGACAGGTTCCAGCAGCCCAATTCTTGGACGTGTCTGCCTGGAATTCCCTGCGTGCTGCTGCGTTGGTAGACCCCACACTTGAGCCCTCCGGCCTTACACCTCTGAAGAAGCAAATGTCGAAAAGGCGGAAGCTGGAGCGTCGACTGTTCACTGGCGACTTGCTTTGCCCGAGACCCGAGCTGCCATACTTGCTGTGAGCTGCTGTCGACATGTACACGATCCCCGGATGACGAACCCAAAGCGAGTGGCCATGACAACAAAACGATTGATTAGTGAAGATCATGACACAGAGTGGCTTTACTGACAGCCCTGGCCCTTCAAGTCTGGGAAACTCTGATGTTCAGAATCCATGAGATTGGCTGAAGCATATCCTACGGTCGAGGAGTCAAGGAGTCAAGGGTGCAATTAACCCTAAACTCTGAACCAAGCACCATCCGAACCCTGAACAAACTAAAGCCGTTAGCTTCAGACCTGAGCGCAAGACCGCATCCTTAATCCAAGACCCTTACAAGCCTCTCAACCCGTAAACCCGAAACCCTAATCCTAAAGCCCAACGCCGTAGTATATTTCCTGCAGACCCGAGCGCCACATGTTTCTGAGCGCCCGAAGTGCTGAGGCGTCATTGCCACCAACGCCCTCGAGTATCTCGTTCGTTACGGTCTGGTGTTTTCCATATCCCTTGTTTACGGTTCTCACATTCGGGTGGTATGGGATTTTGGGAATATTCTCTTTGGGTGGACAATGCGGCTTTGTTTTGACGGGCCAGGACGTGTTTGTTGTGTTTTTGTCACTGCTCTCGTTTGCTGCGGCTATATATATATATATATATATTAATATATATATCCTGCTTTGAATTTGCATACCTTCTCCAGGGTTATGGTGGCGATTATTCTGACCAGCGATGATGTTCGTCGACATTTCGGCACGTGGAACTTGAAGCCACCAGCAGAATGTGAAACGAAGATGAAGTGTGGGCTTGTGGTGTCATCTTCCTGCACAGATGCGGTAGAGCCCGGCGCATTCACGGTAAATAGTACACCGAACAACGTCAAGCATACACTGAACACGTAATCGGTTGACATCTTTACTACAAAGCCTATTACTCTGTACCCTGCCCAGGCTGGGCATTGACATCGGAGATCTAGATCTGACTCTCCACGTGGGCGTACCGCCGACTGTTGCGCCCGGTCCTGGGTGGATCAAGAGCATGTGGATTTTTTCGGTTGTATCTCAGGTTTCTAAATTGTTAGAATGCAATGCTGACATTGTGGACGTTGGCGACGACTTTGACCTAGAGTATTCCTGTGATGCTAATGTCGCTGATGGCCACGGTGATAACGATGATGGCGACTGTGATGATGACGATGCTGATGGCCCGACCATGGCAATGACGATGAGAAGGACAGTGACAGTGACGCTGGTCATGATGTTGAAACAGAAGATGTGGATGACGGTTCTTATCATGGTCATGACTTTCATGATGCTGGTTGAAGATTTGGTGACGAGAGTCATGATGATGATGATGACACCGTCGATGATGCCGATCATGATCATGACGATGGTATTGATGTTAATGATCATCCTATTGTTGATGTTTATTGTGATGTTGATGGAGTTGATCAAGAATGATGATCAAGAAGAAGATGGCGGTCATGATGAGGTTGTGCTGATGTTGGTGACATTCAGGCCAGGTGTCAGGGCAAAGGCTGCGCAACTAGTACTTCAGATTTCGAGGAAGGACCCGCCCACACTTCCTGCAAGCATAAGACGAGTGGCACATACCAGACATCCCATGTCAATGTGTGCATTGGGCCTTGCTTCTTGATGTCTTCCACCTGCTGAAGCCCTGGTCGTGACCCCAAAAACTCGTTGGGGCTGTCCCTGATACCGAAATCCAGCCCCCTAAGTGGAACGACCCCACAAGCCCTAAACCCCAACCACCAAGCCATGCCAGAGAAAACACGAGGTCCGTGTGGCAGCAGGCAGGCCGTGCAGGCGCGAGCCCGGTTGGGTGAAGGTGGGCCTAATATTATGTACTTTTGTATGTTAATAATAGCGTAGATAGCATTATTAAACATTTATGTGTGTACATATATATATATATATATACGTATGTGTGTATATATATATATATATATATGTGTGTGTATGTATAGTACTGTATTATAAGAATTGTATTATATAGTTTATGTAATACAGGTTTAAAGGACCGACGGCATTGATGCCAAACGTTACAAGCAGGGTTTAGGATGTCATCATGAAAACACATCTTGGAAAGAGCATGCAGAAACCGATCACGTGTTTATCCTCTTGCGGATCTCATGTCGTGGTTTGAGGATCCAGGGCTTGCAGGTTGTGAGGAGCAGACTTACCCCAAGTCTTGTCTATATGGGAGTTTCCGAACATAGGGGACCTTAATATAGTATCCTAAACAGCAGGATCCCTACTATATAGACCCCCCCAAGTAAGGTACCCCTGATTTTCGGGAACTCCCATATACTCTAGATGTGCTTACAGCAAGCTTCGACGTGAGCTCAAGCCAAGGAACGGGCTCCTGGGCCCTACACTAATAGTGGTAATAAGAAGAATCATGGTAACCATAATAGTAGGGTTCAGGGTTTAGGGTTTATAGTAAGACGAGAAATTCTTATCTGGCTGTTGTTGGCTGGCGAGCATTCGGAACTTTCTGGTAAGGTTATGCTGTGTGTAGTGTTCTCTCAGCTGCTTTGGGTTTAGCAGGATTGTAGGTTCAGGGCTTCAAAGAGCTTACAGGGTCTTGGTGGTACTGATGACGTACACTTCTCCCATCACGGGGTAAACTCGGAAACCTTAAGAACTCGCTACGTTCAAGTCCTAAACCTGGATGACACCCAGGTTGTCAAACATTTGACAGAACGCAGGCATTAGTTTTTGAGGTGTCATCTAGGAGATTAGTGAGGAGACGCGAGGGTGACACCGCTCTTGATTCGTAGCTTCCGAAACCTTTGAGTCAGAACCCCTCAAGACCAAACTCTGCACCTAATTCCGACACCTGCACTAGAGCCACATCTCTGAACTTAATCCCCAAGCCCAAACTATGGTTGCCTGGTTATACGGGTTTGTTTTACGATTTACAGGTTGTCGGCTAACAAAGCCCTCAAGTTGCCAAGGGCGTCGGGGCCGCCCCTCCACCGCGATTCTCATCGCCATGGTCCAGGGCTTTGCATAGCCGCGGATTTATGGGTTTAGGGTTTAGGGTTTTACATTTAGGGCATGCGGTACAGGGTTTAGATGTAAGGTTCTGAGGAGAGGGTACTGTCGGTTCAAGCAGTAGCAGGCGCGGTATAGACACATTTACGCAACAAAATCCTGTTCAGTTCCAATGGCCACGGCACATTGATGGAATGACACTTTGGGGGTTGCCAGGGGCTTCAGGTTGCTAAGAATTCGGGCTCTGGGTGCTTCGGAATGTATCTCGGGCCCTCGGGCTTTTGGCATCGGGTTTGCGGTGTTCCAGGAAGTTCAGTGCGTAGGGTTCGGAGGAGTTGTGGATCAGGCTTCGGTCCGGAGACAATGCATCGAAAGGCGTGGGATCTGATGGTTTAGGGTTTAGGGTTTAGGGTTTAGGGTATGCCGTCTCGCATCACCTGCCAGAAGCATGAAAGCCGGCCCGATGCAGTAAGGCTTCGTCAGAGAGAAGATGCCGATCATCTTGGAAACGCTATAAACCCTAAACCGAAATCGCTTAAAAACACAGCACTAAACCTGATAAAGTCTAAACCTGTAAACCCTCGACGCTGCTAGAACCCGTTAACCCTACAATCCGAATGAACCATAAACCCTCTAACCCTAAACCCTATACACCCTTGAAACCCTATAAAGCCTGTATATAAGCCCTATAAACCCTACGGTTTGGTTGCTGAGGATGCACCGCTGGAGCAGCATTTCTGCCGCCACCCGGACGACTTCTTCGCGTGATGCCGCCGGGAATTGCCGTGCACACCGTTCATGCACATGAGCATCTTGTATATGTAGCTAAGTAGATAGCTGGGTAGGTGTGTGTGTAGGTACGTGGGTATAGCGGTACGCTTCGCACGCGCCTTTTTGATTCAGCTTCTTTTTGGCGATGTGTGTATATATATATATATATATATATATATATACGTATTTAATTACGTAGGCACGTACACACTTTTGTATAGGGCAGGTAGGTACGCATCAATGTTGGTTTCCCTTCGCGTCTCTTGTCTGTCTCTCCATCTCACTCTCTCTCTCTCTCTCTCTCACTCCCTTGCTGTTTTGATGTTTTCGCCTTTTTCTCGCTCTCTGCTGTAGCTCTCTGAAGCCGTCAGCCCTGGATGCCACATGTTCAAAGCAGGTTGCACAAATAGCTGACTGGCTTTTGGCCCCTGGACCCTCAACCAAACCGAAAACCTGAGATGCCAGGCGATCGATTGAGGCAGGCAGCCCCGTTCGAAGCTAGCGGGTCGAAAT
This sequence comes from Symbiodinium sp. CCMP2592, assembly GCA_905221615.1. Classification (NCBI taxonomy): domain Eukaryota; class Dinophyceae; order Suessiales; family Symbiodiniaceae; genus Symbiodinium; species Symbiodinium sp. CCMP2592. Next base: position 36,296 of record CAJNDT010000078.1, read on the forward strand.
GGGCTGTGACAGCCTGTTGTAAGGTGTGTAGAGTGGATTATAGAGCTTGGTAGGGTTCATGTTGGTGTTGACTTTGGTAATTCGGGCCTGCTATACGTCGGGTTGAAGTTGGTGCAGGGCTTCCGGTTTAGAAGTTAAACAATGGCTGCGGGGTTTGCAACTTCCTCGGCCATGGGATGCGGCAAGTTTGTCTTTAACAGTTTCAGAGCACAAACTCCTAGTCCTGCGATTGAAAAGTCGAAGCCGGCCTCCCAGAGAGCACAACCCCAAAGGGTCCTATGTACTGTTATGGGGAATACTTCCCCAAATCATAGTAGGTAATTCCTAATATAGAAACCCTACATTCTACTATATCGGTACTTTGGACCCTTTGGGAACATCTTGAAGTCATAGCCCTACACCGAAACACCTGCACTCAGAGGTTGAAGAGTGAAGCGTGCCAGAACTGCACGCGCGAAAGGGCTTCAAGAGGGGAATCTGTTTCAGTCATAACCACCAGGACCCTCCTTGTACCCTCAAATAGGGGTATATGGTCCCAAATAAGGAGCATTTAGGGTCTAATAGAGGGTAGATGGAGGGTCTAACCATGATTCTGTCGAAAGCGCTCGTGACCATGATCCTGCTGGCGACAGGTGCAATTGTAATTGTTTTGACCCCTGCGTTTTGTTGAACTGCTGTGTTGCCATCACTGTCCTCAAAATGGATCATGAGGTGTTGGCCCAATCCTAAACTCAGCCCCAAACCCTGCACCCAAAAGCTAAAACCTTCAAGCGCTAAAGGCGAAGTTCCAAAAACCCAGTCTCCGAAACTCCAAGCCCCAAACCGTTCCTGAGCTTATGACCCTAGTAGTAGAGTAGGCAACCTTTAAACTTTCTTTGGTAGTATAGTCCCTATATAGCCCCGCTTTAGAACCAAAAAGGTTGACCTTTAGTTCCCCATGATACCCGACGAGTAGGTGACGAACTGCAGAATCCGTCCGCTGTAGGCTCGACTGCCGGACACCTCCAACGAGCTCCTTCTCAAGGCCGAAGCAGGTTCAGAGATTCGGGTGTTGAGGCTTGGGGCTTTTTTCATGGTTTTCACAGATTCGGGTTTTTGGGATGTTGTTTTTTGGTTCGGTGGTTTACTGGTTTGGAGTTTCGGGTTTTAGGATTTGGTGTTTTTTAGGGTTTACGGTGCTTTAAGAGTTTCGGGTTTTTGGATTTGGGGCTTTAGGGTTTCGGATGGTTTAGAGTTTTGAGGTGTAGGGGTTATGGTTGAGGGTAACCTCTTTGCCCGAACCTCACTGGGCCCAAAGCTCGCAGGGCCATGTGCTTTGTGCCGCTGCGGAGCTGTCGCCACTCTCAGAAGCGGATGCACGGAGGCTTGGGTTTCTGCGGTGCTTTGGCAGTCGGCTAAGCTTCTGTGTAGGAAGAGGTTACGGGAGGTGTTAGTAGATCACTAAGAGGTCGCTTCGTCGTGTTGGATGCAGTTTTTGTCCACAGACAAGGGTGGCTTTGCAAAGTCCGTATATCACACCGTCCGAGACACTCTCGCTGCTGCCTCTCGAGCTCCCTGCGCATCAGGAGCGCAGCTGAAGAACAAGGGAGGGGGAGGAGCCATGAGGTCGAAACTCTCAAGGGGAGATAGATTAAACTTCAGGCCTGTGGGGTGAAATATACTGTAGTTAGGCTTGGGATCCTTTGGGTTGAAAGAGCGAGCAGGAGAAGAATTACATCGCCACCTCAAGCTCACACGCATGAGTCCTGGAAGGTTCCTTGCTAGGCCTTTCTACTTGGTTTAGTTGCAGTAGGCCCTAAACAGTAGCAGCAGGTGTGAGCGACATTAGTTGAACATATGCCGTGTGCATCTGGACGGCTTGGCATTCGGAGATGAGCCGGCATACAAGCCCTGACCATCTGAATGTAGCCCCCATATCATGGTTACGTTATAGTAGCTCTTATAGACCCCCTTTAAAGGGACCCTTTAAATAGGGTTTCGGGCTTATGTAGGGTTTTAGGTTTAGGAACTTCGGACGACAGCGCAGCCCATGTCGCTGGGTCGCTTGGACCGCGCGGGCTCGCTGCTGCTGTCCACAGAAGAAGGAAGTCAAGGCCACTGGGGTTGTAAAGTATTGAGTGCTGGTGGCAGGAAGCAACAAAGACGAATGGCGCTAGCCCTCTCCTCGCCATCATTGTCCGTAGCACACTGATGAACATCATGTCTGTCGTCGTATCTTGCCCTGACGAAATTGAAAGACACCCTGCCAACTCAGGCATCCCATACTGTCAAAGTAGTGGCTATTGCCTGGTAGTTGATAAGCGCAGAAGCTCCGAACGCCGAAGTCCATTGCGGCTGCTCGATCTCGAAGCCCCTGGACCCTAGACACTAAACCTTCAACCCTAAACCCTAGAGCCCTAAACCTCAACATACCTATAGTCTCCTTGTAGCTCTTTTTTGGTTAACCAATTTTTGTGGTTAGGATCCTATCATAAAGATTTTGGTTACCCCAAAAAAGGAACTACAATGGAGACTATAGGTAAACCCTAAACCCTAGCCCTAGAGCCCTAAACCCTATAAACCCTAAACTCTAGAGCCCTAAACCCTATAAACCCGAGCCCTAAACCCTATAAACCCTAAACCCTAAACCTAAAGCCCGATCCCTCGAATCCCAGCCCCAGGCGCTCGGAGTAGTCAGCGCCAAAGCCTGGTTCAGTCCATCGTCGAAGCCGCCCGCCTCTCCTTGGATCCGGCGCCAGGACGGGAGGGTTATGTTATGGGAGTAGGGGTCCCCTTGTTTTTTCTGTTAAATAGCGGGGGCCTTCAAAAAATATACTAGGGTTTTGTGGTAATTACATGACATTATAGTTGAAATACGGCACCCCGAAAACCACATTCTAATTATTACGGCCCCTACGTTAGCTTTGTCATGGTGCAAGCGGACATAGTTGGGAACACAATGCTACCGGGTCATTCAAAGTCATTACTCTTACTGGTGCGAGTTGGTTCTGTTCATATTTCGAACCCGTGCCCGACAGGAGCTGTTGACAAGACGGCTGTCTGGGGACTCTATTGCATGTGCCATGGCCTGTCAGCAATTTTGGTGTTGCATTTTGCTACCCTAAACCCCAAAACTGCACCACAAGGGCTTGAAGCGACTCGTCAACCAAGCTTGGGCTGAAAGACTCCGGCTCGAAGTTGCTGCCTTGCCCTTAGCAGACTTGTTTAGAGAAGGTGTTTATGTTAATACGAGAAACACATGACAACAGTCGTAATAAGTCATATTTTTAACAGAGGAAGCGCAATTTCGAAGCCCTAAGAGGTGCATGCTCCCGAGTTGCGATGATATTGTCATTAGCGCGTGTGGCGATGGTGGCCATCATCTTAGCGGTGTTAGCGACAATCACGATGTTGAACATGATGACGATGATGACAACAAACACGTACACGACGACGACGACGATCATGTTGAGGATGACGTTGTTGTTGTTGGTCGTGCTGCTGGTGTTGGTGCCACTGCCGCTGCCGATGGCAATCTGAAGACGAAATCCGACATCCCCGCACTCTAAAGCTTCAACAGCCCAGGTATGCAATCGTCGGACTTATCTACGGCTTTGTCTCGCCCCCCGACAGACGGGCATTTGCGAGAATCGGGAGATAAGGGCCTGTAAGTGAACATCCTTTTCTCCAATCTCACCGGCCTAGTAAGATTCCTCGTGCCTTGGCGTGTCTAGACTAATGCACTTAAAACCTAAACCCTACATGAGAATATCCAAAGCTCAACCACAGTGACCCAGGGCTTCAAAGCGTCTGTCTGCAGGGATTTAAGGAGTATACCGTAACTCGTATCCTACATTTGTTGGTGTATTTTCGTCATTTCAGGGATATTGGAATGCCGTGAAACCCAGCAAGATTCGAAAGCGCTCTTAACTATCACAACATGCGCTGCCACCAAACCCTGTTTGTCGGGGCTTTTTGGCCTAGGGTTCAGGATTGAGGTTTGCGGACTGATGAGGTAGTCTTGCCCTAGAATCTTCCGTAAGTATGTGATTTTCTGACTCAAGCCTTTGTCGGACAAATGTGGCGCATCCTGTGCTCCGGGCCTTGCAAATACAGTATGACTTCAATCGTTAATGGACCCTACAAGTCCCAGACCCCCAACCACCGGTGCGAAAGCATAAGGAACTACATCAACATCCCCATCTGCCAGTACGTTTTTGGCCCGCTTGGGCAAGTTGGGCGTGCTTCTGTGCAGTGCCTTCTCAAGATTCAAGAATTGGGTGGCGCCTTGGGATACTTTCAATCCTTGTATGATCTGATAAATCTGTTTACTCTTGCTTAGACCACAAGGCCGAGCTTTGAGCTTGTGGCATTCAGGGCTCAGGGTCTCGGTTTTAAGGCTAAGGTCAGCGAAGTTGGCAAGGAAGTGTATGGGGACAGGGATGTAAGGCTACAGGCTTTTATATCAGGGTTTAGGCTGTTCGGGTTGTGATTTATGGTTAGCTTGGGGTGGTGCGATGATTGAAAATGTTGCAAAGTTGAAGCCTGAGGCTCCTCTGAAGATCGAAACTCTCGGTGACATTGTCCGAAGTTCGTTGCGCACATTGACTAGGATGCCCAGTAGTACCCTTATTCCCTTTTGTAGTCCTAGGTTCCTTATAAAGTTATATAGTTATATACCCAATACCAAAAAGAGAGGCCTTTTTATTCCTAGGTTACTGGGTATCCTAGTTGATCCTTTTGAAGTCCTGTGGTAGATGTCAGATGTCACGCAGCCTTCTGGCCTGAGACTGCGCAGATGCCTTCCATTGTTTTTGTTTGACAAGTTTGGTCTCTGTGTATAACGGAGCTGTTTGTTGGCAGTCCAGATGTAGTACCTACCCGGAACCTTAAATCTCGAACCTGAAGCTTTGCGCCCTCCTGTTGCTACCATGTGGTCCACTGCACCTCAGGCAGTGCAACATCTCGGCAACTCGGCGCAGGAGCACAGAAAGGACACAATTTCAGACCTATGCCAAGTGTCTTTACCCCAGCTCTAGTGTAATTAACTTTCCTTCTTTCTGTGTCAGCCAAGTTGCGGAGCTGCGGGGATTTGGGATGAGGCTTTGGGTCTCAGGGTTTCGGTGTTTTGGGGAGCTAGGTTTTGCGCTTGTTCGTGTTAGAGTTCAGGGCATTGTAGACGTAGGGTATCCTGGGAACGATGGCCTGACTCATACTGTACTGAAGGTGTCTCTGACGCAAATGCCATGGAACTTCAAGAACCCTGGTGGCACTTCGGGCAACAATTTCTGTTTTTTATGGCTTCAGGGCTTAGCGTTCAGGAAGTTGGACCACTTTTGTGTGATTGGTTGAGGGTTTGTAGGGTTTAAAGTTTAAAGTTGGGGATTTGGGAAACTTTACTTCCTCCTGTCTGGCAGTTGTTGGGCATGTCTGGTAAGCTGGGAAGCTTTGCATCTTCATGGGTATAGGGTTGAGGACTTAAAGAGATCCTCTGTAGCAAGTTGGAAAACTTCTACATTTCCTTCACTACACCCTCAAAGAGGGGTGCGTATTGTAGAATCAAGGTATTGGGGTAGGGGGGCGTTGCCAAAGACGGACCGAGACTCCCAACCTTACGCCCTGAACCCCTACACCCTGAACCCTGTACCCTATAGCCTACAAACCCTACATACGAAGCCCGAAAAGCCTACACCCTGAACCCGACATTCTACACCTGAACGCCACCCCGACCGTACACCCTCAATCCAAAAGGTTGGTGGCCCTCACACCCAAAGGGTCCCGTACCTATATACTTACCCAATCCGTAAGAGTCATTGATATTATAGAGGCCCTACATTCTACACTTTGGGAAAAAACTAAACCCCAAAATTCTACCCTTTGGGAAAGAATGAGGATCTTCTATGGGCTTCTGCTGGATCAGCTTGGCTTCTGCGGGACGAGGCAGCGGAGATGTAGAGTTCAGGGTTCAGGGCTCCCTTTTTAAGGCAAGAAATCATTAGTACTCCAAATCCTAACATTATCGAATGTAAGCCTTAGATTTCTGCCCGGTCGGTTCCATCATCGCCGAATTGGAATTGGGGCTCCAGGGTCTAGGTTTTCCTTAGGGGTCCAAGTACCTAATAATCATATACTCTCTAAAATATTGAGCTACACAACTATTATCCTAAACCCAAGTACCTAATTATTGGGTCCTTTGGACCCTTAGGGTTTAGTTAGAATGACCTGTTCATGTTTTGAGCTGTCATTGTCGTAGGTACTGTTGTCATGTTTGTTGATTGTATTGTTTTTGCTGCTTGTGAGTTTAGCATTTGCTGTTGTAATGCTGGTATCGTGGGGAAGATGGTAACGAAGATAATTACGATGATGATATTGATGATGATGATGAGGGTGATGACGATGATGCTGCTGATTATGACAATGGTTGTGGTGGTGGTGGTGGTGGTGGTGGTGGTGGTGGTGGTGGTGGTGGTGGTGGTTGCGGTGCATTTCTACTGAATGTCCACTTCTGGGGCAGCAGATTTCGAGCCCATCATGCCCAACATGAGTTTGCAAAACGAGTGTGTAAGCTCGAATGAAGATCTTGAGTTTAAGAATGTTTACTGCGTTAGTGTTTCCGGCTTAAGGCGGTGTTTCTTCTGATGTCTGACTCAGACCCCGAGCTGCAGGCGCCGCGGCTGGATCATCTTCGGCTGGACCTGCTCGTTGCCGCTCAGCAGCCATGGGATACCCTCAGCACTTTCTTTGTCGGAGACCTTAATCACAATATATAGAGGTTTAAGAAACTAGTCAAGTTACGTGAATCCAGCTTCGGGTTCGGGGTTTAGTTTAGGATTCAGAGGCTTTCAACTTTAGCTGTGTTTCTGGTGAGTGTAAGCACAGCACCCAGTGTGGCCACCACAAAGCCTGTCACCCTGGCTACCACGACGCTGCCGTAGTATGAGATGAGTACATTTGCTACCAGACTGTCACTGTACTATGAGTTGCGGTGATGCAGACTTTCCCGACTGCTCAATGAGGGACCGCTAACATCGCGAAACCCGCGTGTGAACCCTATCAAATTCAACAACCTTAGATGACCTGTTATAAACCCCTGCAAGCCTGGTCCTGGGCAGGGTCATATTGGCTTGCATGTCGGTCTTGGCGCAGAATCTGGCAGACGAGGGCAACTTCGCAGTATACATGATGCTGTTGGTGGCCGCTTAGCTGAAGCCGTGCGCAACTGTAACCCGAAGCATACCATTGACATGAGTCCTTATCGAAGCGTGACCTAAGGAGACAGGCTAGCAGAGGGAATCCTCCGAATGCTTTAGCCATGCTGGGGCCATGTAGACCACGAGCCCGAAATCCTAAACCTTGAACCCCAAGCTCTGAACCCTAAGCCCAAGCCCGAAGCCCCAAACCGAATCCTAACCAGTGGGCCTGGAGCTATGGACGTCAGGGCCTTGTCATACAAGACGGCTCTTCAAGCTCAAACCCCTGAAGCCTAAACCCTACGAGCATGTGATTACGATGTTGCTTAAAGTCAGAATCAAAAGAGTTCCATTTCCTGGTGTCCGTTTAGTTCTCTTCACGAACTACTGCCTCGGAAGATCAAGAAGGAGCTTGGCACACCGAAAGCCTGACAGCGGGAGTGTCTGGGGCTTACCTTAACCTGGAATATCCTACCCTTTTAAGGACTTATATAAGGAAATCATAATAAGGAACCCTAAAACGGTAGGTTATTCAGGATTAAGGTAGGGCTTGTTGTCGACATACTTCGCAATGTAAACTTGTCATGGCTGCAATGTAAGCCATCTCATACTCATAACTTATGAGTCATAAATGGTACCGATTCCATAATGCTGCACAGTCCGATCAAGTTTCTCTTCATATCCAAATGAAAAAAGACTCCGGAGGTGGCTGCTCGGCGGTTTTGAATTTCGGGTCATTGCAAAACATCTGTTCCTAGGGTGCCACATGAGAGCTTCTGAAAATTAGGGGTCATTCTAATAAGAATCCTACTATTCAGGGTACTATATTAGGGTCCCCCATTTTTGGCCATCCCACATTGCCTTCGTCCAGCCAAAATTTTTTTGGTAACGCTCAGCTGGCAGAGCCCTAGAACAAGCCCAAGGTCATGTGCTTCTTCTATATCTTTGCTGATGTGGCCGGGGATGGCATGACAATCGAGCTGAGCCACAGCTGGTTGGACACCATGTGTTGTAACTCTTTGCTTCGAGGTTGAAGGGACTTGCTAAGTAAGTTATAAGTAGAGCTGACCGAGCCCTTCAACATGCTTATCCCACTCATAATGACCGTACTTGTACTGATGCCTTACATACTTCAGTTCGGATTCCCAAGTTGCCTGCTTCGTGGTTTGAGTTAGTCCTTTTTGTGAACCACGTCTTTAGCAGGGGCAAATGTTCATGACTCACTTTCTGCTTTAGCCATACGCGTATTTGTTGTTCACGTTTCAACAAGAGGATGGTAGTGACTCCGGAGAGGCTTTACACTTTTGTGGGACGTTCCTATGGGTAAATCATACAATATCCTAGCCCCTAAAGCTGTACAGCCCTAAACCCTGCTAAATTCAATGACACCAAAACCCAGAACCCTAAACCCTAAGCCTAAGCACTAAAACCCTATCCCCTCAAACCCCTAAGCCCTAAAGCCGTGTCTTTTCTTTGTACTACTGTAGTCCTGATGCCCCAAGACCCCTAAACCCCTGAGCCCTACAGTAGAAGCCAGAAAGTTGGAGTATCATTATCCTAACCCCTTTTTTAAGGTAAATTATAGGAGATCCTACCATTAATCCACATTCCAACTTTCTGGAGTTCCCTTTAAACCCCTGAGCCCTAGAGGCCTACGACCCCACAGCCAAGGAGCAAGCTTGAGCCGCCGGAGACCCGAGGGTACATTCTGACCACGGGCCAGCCTCCGGGCCGGCTTAGAGATTAGGGCTTTTGGGGTTTTGGGGGGTTAGGGTTTTAGGGTTGGGGGTTTTGGATTTTGGGGTTTGGGTTTTCGGGCTTAGGGTGGGGGGTTTAGGGCTTTGGGGTTTAGGGTTGAGGGGTTTTGGGGTTCAGGGGTTTTAGGGTTCAGGCGAGGGTCTGGCCCGCGAAGGAAGCAGGATTTCAGAGTAGGAGTTACGGTGTCGCTGAACCCTGAAAAACATGAAAAGCATAAGCTGTTAGGATTCCTGATTGATTTCCTTCGTCGAAAGTGGCTTAAGGAGATACGGTTGATCATATAAATCCTGCATTACCCTAAGGACCCTAAAATATGGGAATTATGGTATATTCCCTATTATGGGTATGCAGGATTCATATCATCAACCGTAGGTTGTTGTGGTTTTTGGCATAGGGTTCATGGGTCTACAGGCTCAGGATGGAGGGCTACACCTCGAAAGTTGGTTTCCGAAAATTAGGGGTACCTTATTTTTTGGATGCTTATAATAAGGATTCTACTATTTAGGGTACTATATTCGGTTTCGGGCCAGGAGTGACGGTAAATCTGTTTCGAGTGTAGTTTTGCTCTGGAGGACTGAGCATGTCTTAGTTTGGAGGATTTCATGATATTTCAGGCTTGCCAGTTCGCCCTGTTTCCTGGAGGATGCTCTTTGAAGGAGAAGCCGCTCCTTCCTCGGTTATGCCTGGCTAGTCGTAATGTGGTTGTCATGCAAGTATTACTTAGAAGCTGCCCCCACCCTGTAATAGTGGTATAATAGGAATATAATAGGGCCCTAATATAATCCTATATCATCCTTATGGTCACTATTACAGGGCGGGGTCCCCTTCTAAAGTATTACCGATCCTTGCGGCTCATGTGGCACAACAGCGCATGCAGCCGGGTAGGCTCTCGTGTGGGTGCCCCGAGGATGGTACGCTTCGCCACAACCACGCTGACGAATGTGTCTCTAGGCGGCATGCTAGAACAATATGGAAGTCTGGTGATGCGCCGTTTCCTCAGGGCTTGCAGCCACCAAAACTCGCCAGGCAAGGGCAGAGCAATGTTGGCAATTTTCAGAACTCAGTTGTGGTACGAAAATAGGTCGCTGATCGCATCTTCCTTACAATATTGTTGCGGCACTGCCCATGCCGATCTCATATCTCACCTGCCCCTGCAGAATCATGCCGGCGCATGTTCCCTTTCTCATTCTGGCAAGCGCATCAGGATTCTATCCGCTTGCGGCAGTAGTTAAACCGTTAAGCCCCAAGCACCCGTCACTCCCTAAAGGAACCCTGGAAGGAACTCCCTGAAAGAACCGGTAAAGGGACTTCCAAAAAGCAGAGCCAGGCTTGGTATCCTGGCCATGAATGGCAAGTACTACTACCCCCCGCAGCGCGAGGGTGTAGCTGGCCAGAAAAGGATCAAAAATAGGGTTACAGGGAACTCCAGAAAGTTGGAATATGGTTTCAGGGTAGGATACCTTATAATTTACCATAATTAAAGGGCTTAGGATAATCATATTCCAACTTTCTGGCTTTTACTTTATTCTGCTGGGTTGCCCTTCGGGATCTTTTTTGATTTCCACTACTGTTTTGTAGAGAACCATAATAATAAATAATTTTCAAAGGGCTTAAAGGACAACTCAGTCTGTATAACGGTTCCCTTAAGGGCTTCTGGGAGGGCTACTACAAGGGTTGCTATGAGGGCAACCATAAGGCTTACTATCAGGGTTTGCTGTAAGGTCATCATACGGCCTGTTTAGGGTTCAGAATGTCTGGGGGTCGGAATACGGGTAGGTAGTATTCCCATTAATCCAGGCATTTTTCTGGTGTCTTCAAAGTAGGTGCTTTGTCTGGGTCGTCTTCGTAAGCATGGTGTTGGGTGCCAACCCTCTCCCAACCCTTCCCAACCCTCTCCCCCTCTCCCAACACTCCCACTCCAACCCTCTCCCAACCCTCTCCTCCCTTCCCAACCCACAACCTCCTCCCAACCCCCTCCCAACCCCACTCCCAACCCTCCCCCAACCCACTCCCAACCTCCTCCTCCCAACCCACTCCCAACCTCCCAAACCACTCCCAACCTCCTCCCAACCCACTCCCAACCTCCTCCCAGCCCTCCTAATCTACCCCAACCCACTCCCAACCTCCTCCCAACCCACTCTCCCAACCCACTCCCAACCTCCTCCCAACCCACTCCCAACCCACTCCCAACCTCCTCCCAACCCACTCCCAACCTCCTCCCAACCCACTCCCAACCTCCCAACCCCACTCCCAACCTCCTCCAACCTCCCAACCTCCTCCCAACCCACTCCCAACCTCCTCCCAACCCACTCCCAACCTCCTCCCAACCCACTCCCAACCTCCTCCCCCAACCCCTCCCAACTCCCAACCTCCTCCCAACCCACTCCCAACCTCCCAACCTCTTCCCAACCCACTCCCCCAACCTCCTCCCAACCCACTCCCAACCTCCTCCCAACCCACTCCCAACCTCCTCCCAACCCACTCCCAACCTCCTCCCACTCCCTGACCCTCTCCCACCCTCTGCCACCCTCTTCCCAACAGCCTTTCCTTCCAACCCTGTACCCAACCCTCTACCCAACCCACCACTCCCAACCTACTCACTACCTTCCAGTCCAAGCAACACCCTCCAAGCCAAATTCGCTCTGCCTTCTTCCGGATGCAGGTCCGATAGCGGGGTCGTCTTCGGAAGGGCGGCTCGGGTTTCCTTAAGAATCCGGGTCGGCTTCGGGAGGGGCCCAAGTGCCGATTTCAGCAGTTATCTTCTTTAGTGCTCCTAACCCACTCCCCAGCTGCTCCCAACTACATAACTCCCAACCCACTCCCCAAGCTCTCCCCAGCTGCTCCCGAAGCAATCATATCGCGGAGGCATCCTCTTATTTACTGAGAACACCTCCGCCGTAGACACCAGAAATATCCCCTGAATTAAGGTTCTAGCAAGTGCAAGAGGGTGTCATGCTGCATGTCATGGCCCTTATATAGACAATGGTTTACTTTGCCAGGGACCTGCAAAGTGGGCCACTGCGAAGTGCTAAACCATGCAATGCAAGCACCCACTAAGGATACGAACGATACGATCTTCTCTTTCGAGCTCTCGTTCTGGCAGGCAGAAACTCTTGTCCGTAGGGGCTGGAATTTAGGGCTCGTGGCTCAAGTTAAGGGGGTGTAGGGCTTAAGAAGTATCAGATGGAACAAATTGCACTGGAGCCGCCACTTTGCACCTGGGGAGCTTGTTGCTACCCTCTCCGAGTGTAGGGTGGGTATGGCTGTGGCCTCCAATCTCGGCATCTTCGATTCAGAGGTTACGGGCACCGTGAGATTGAGGACAATCATAGTAGCAAGAATGAGCATAAGAACAGTTGTCATTGTGTAGTATTCAGACTGCTTACGGTACCTGTAGCAGTTCCTTGACAGCTAGAAGCTGTTTCTTTGCGGGGCCCTACCCCTATACATGCTTTTCGAAGAAAGCATACTCCACACGGCCATTTCATCTACCACTGGTACTTACGTCGCCATGTCGCACAGCCGCTCGGCCTATACTGTATACATAGACACACAGACACACGGGTGTTCATTCATGGGTGTGTGATACGTATATCAGGTGTATGTACATATTTATATACACACACATATACGGGTATAGATACAGATATAGGTATGCAAACGCATCAAGCAACCTCCTACCCAGAGAATGACTGACTGACTTACAGATGCATACTTAGGCATTCATGCATGTTCATACGCATCCATCCGTCCATGCATGCATGCATACATACGTCACATCAACGAGTGCTGGAGAAAAAGGTGTGCTCTTGTTGTTGAGCCAGGTCCACTTGGTCTTGGTCTGCATGGCCTTGCCTTTTTGGGGCTTCATGGTCTACCTGTTGCAGGACCTTGGGCTATCCTCCATGGAAGATCCAAAGGTCTAAGGGAGGTTTCAGGGTTGAGGGTCTAAGCAAGGACCCGCATTCCATGCTTTGCAGTGCTTTTGTGTCACCTTGTCTGGCAGATGTAGTTACTACAGGGCTCAGACCTGGCAGGGCGAATGGCTTGGGGTTTAGGGCCTTAGGGGCTTGTGGTTTACGGTCAAAAAGGCTTCGGCCGAGCTGCGATGAGCGTTGAAGGACCCGCCGCAGCAGGTGGTCCTGATGCACAGTCCGCAAGACGTCATCAAAGAAATGTGGAAGGCCAGGGGACGGATTCCTAAATTTCGCCTTGCAGGCTCATAGTAAGAGGGTTGAGGGCCAGGGCGTGTCAAAGAGAGCCAATTGTTTGTGTTCGGCTTGTTGGTTTGAAGGCGATCCCCTACCCGAGGCTGTCCGACAATGCAGGAGTTTCAGGGTTTACGGGTTTAAAAGTTTCGCGGCCTACGTAGGATTTACGGTACGTCCTCTTGACCAAGCATCTGTTCACGAGAAGGTGATCTTTGAGCCTAAATCGCTGCAAGCTCCATGTTTGGCTGGCACGGACGCCTGAGTCATGGGATGCTCTAGGGCCTAGGGCAAATCCCCACGAGACGGTAGAGCTGCAAACACCGATTTCTGCAGTCCATCGGGTTCCCTGAATCCCCAACTCTACCTATAGTGTCCATTGTAGTTCCTTTTTAATAACCAATTTTATGGTTGGGATCCTATAACAGAGATTTTGGTTAACCAAAAAAGGATCTACCATGGAGACTATAGGTAAACCTTGAGAAACCAAAAAGGGAGCACACTCACGAATCTGGCAAAATATTGCCACCCAGAGCCCGGAAACCTACAATCCATCAAATTCCCAGACCCAAAACTCCACCAAGAAAGCTTAGGCTTAGACATCAAGCTCCAATAGCCCATGAAGCTACCAAGAAGCTCCTCAGTTGGCCAGGTCATGAAGACGAAAGTAATGTTTTACCTCATCCTCTTCGCTCTGGGACCCTCGGCAATCTAATTGAGAATAGCGTTCCTTTGGCCTTTATCGAGGCCCCGGCCTATATTGCTTCTAGGAGCTGTAGGATTTGGGAGTTTCCGAAATTAGGGGTACCTTATTTGGAGGTCCTTATAATAACCATCCTACTATTTAGGGTACCATATTAGGGTCCCCCATTTTCGGAAACTCCCATTCAGAATCTTCGGGTCATGTTCCAGGTCCCAAAATCGAAGTGCTGTTTGGGTTTAGGGTTTAGCCGCTTGGATGTTTGCACCAGGAGTTTGATTGAAGGGGACTTGGCTGCAGATGTTGTGCGGAAAGAGAAACAGCCAAAGGCAAAACGTGCTTTGCAAGGGCTTTGGTAGAGGAGCTGTCTCATCTAATCTCGATCCCCTAAACTTAAAACTTATTGGCTGCACACTCAACTTTTCAACTTAAGGTTCTTATGAGGTGGTCGATTCTGAAAGTTTCAACTTGTATTTGCTTGGGTTTTGGGCCAGTGAGTGAACGCCATGATTCTTTCTGGGAAAAAGGTAAATTTGACATTTGCTCCTCCTAAAAATCTCCTGGAGCCGGAGGTTCATATCAGGCCTCGTGAGCCGTGGCTCTGCAGACCTAGAGCTAACGAGCGTGAGGGCATAGGTGTTTATAGGGTTGATCATGCTTTTAGGGTTTAGGGCTTAAGGTTCAGCGGTTTAGGGTTAAGGGGTTTAACTGTAAGGGGCTTTACGACTCTGCAAGCCTGTAAACCCTATAAAGCTAAACCCCCAGACCCCCAAAGACCAGTCAATGCCACTCAGGTAACATGGCCATTGCCAGCCTGCTGAACCCAGCACAGCCACTCGGCAGGGCACAACAAGCTGACCTCCGATTTCAGCCGGAACGGGCGGGGAGGTCCGGGATGGAGTTGCTCCTTTCAGCTGCTAAATCCAGGAGCCTCCCCAACTAGTGCTTTCTCCCGTAGCTCCCGCGATCCTACGCACTGCAAGCCACCCACAAACCTTGACGAGTGGTCAGCTGTTTAGACTCCCTGCCGACTCTACACGCCAAACCTACACCCTGGGTTTCGATAAGTCTGACCTCTTCCAGCAGTGTTTCAGATCCCTCATCCTCCCAGACCTGCCTGCGGCTCGAGACCGGCAAGTTCGATAAGAAGTTCAGGGCTTTGATAGCTTCCAGCCTACGGTTTGGGAATGACAATCTGCTGCCCGCAATCCTATAAACATAAAAGCTTCTAGAGTAGGAGCCATTAAACCCTATACCGAACATCTCTGATCACCGCGGCCTTCAAACAGCATTGAATATATCTTAGTAGACGGTATTTCTGAGCTGCAGAATACTAGACTATACCCCGAGATACTAGAACGCACCACAGTATCTCGTAATATACAGTTATGATTCACAATCTACTGCAGTAGACTAGCTACATAGCTTGAGTCTTCAAGCCTCCGAAAACAATCCAAGAACATTTTTGCTTCCCTAAACCCCTAAGCCCTAAACCCAGGAACATCATCGCGTTCATTGCTGCGCCTTCGACGCTCCAGAACTCGGCCGCTTGCTTGGCCATGTGGGTGGTTGTAGGGTCCCTATTATAATACGGCACCTATTGTTTAGTGTACCCAAAAAGGGACCCTAATTTTGACAACCACCCATGTGTGTATAGTAAGATCCACATATTTCAACGTGTTTGTTCTTGTCACTTACCATGTTACCTATCGACGATATAGAGGAAATCGAACCGATATGTACACATATCAACCGCTTATATATGTATACACTTACGTACATACATACATACATACATACATACATGTATATATATATATATGATATACATATATGTATATGTATGTATGCATACATGCGTGTATGTGTGTATGTATGTATGCATATTTGTATGTATGCACAAATAAAATAGATAGACACATGTATGTAGGGCGGGTGTGTGTGTATACATATGTGTGTGCATGTGTGTATGTGCATGTGCATGGTGCATGGTATATGTATATGTACAGTCGAGGGAAGGCATGAATGCTGGTCAGCAAGCGGGATGCCAACTCCACCCAGTGTTTGCATCCCTGGCATCACGCACCATCGTGCAAACAAGGGCGCTGTAAATTTCAGCTTCGGGTTCGGGGTTTGGGGATTTTACCGAGTGCCGCATTCCAGGATATGAAGCCCCGATCCTCATGGTAAGTCGACGATAATACAAAAAGCACGAGGGGGGTATCATAGTGTGCCGCGAACACTTGGTCCATCTGTTTGATCAGCACCCTACAGACCTGCAAGTAGTATCTCAAGTTTGGCGAGGAGGGTCGACCCCCGCGATGGGCCCGATACACAGATGCGTTGAGCACGATGTAGATTTGCACATGCATGCTTTTGCGCAAAATATGTATACATATATATATATATATGTACATATGTATGTATGTGTGTATGTATGTATGTATGCATGTATGTATGTTTGTTTGTTTGTTCGTATATGTGGATACATACGTAGATGTGTATGTATATGTATATGTACATATATATATATATATATATATATACACACACATATGTAAATGCAGCAGTACTCACAAGAACCAGAGTCGCAGCCATAACGGTTAAGCCATTGCTGTGATGGTTAACATTTCCAGCAAGCACTTCACACGGTCGTGCCATCCCGACGGCCCAAGGTGGGAACCTTTGCCGGGAACGCGATGTTCCTGATAGGCGGGGTTTGGGGCCCTATAAACGCTAGACCTAAACCGTGAAGTTTGGGGGTCACACCAATCAAGCGCTGTAAGAGCTACTGAGCTACTGCTCCAGGACTCTGCATGCTGCGTAGAATGTAGAGAACTCATGCATATGGAACTCCAAGGGTTGCTGCAAGCTTAGATTCCAGCTTGTTTGGACGACGAGCCGGGGCGAGGAGCATGACGACTTGGACTTGAACGTGTTTCTTTTGTGGGATTTGGTGCTGTTTCTTCTGGATAACATGTGTTCGAGCATTTTACCGCACAGACTGCCTGCGACCTCTTTAAGCTCTTGCCGCGAGCCCCCAAGCCCTAACAAGCCCAACCTCGGAAAAGGCATGTGCCTTCTTTCTGCCATTGAGAATTTGGCGCTTGCTTGGCTCACTCTGCAAGGCAGCCGGCTTCAGTAGTTTCACAGTTTAGCGTAGCGATGCCTCAGGCTAAGCGCTTTGTCGACTTGGCTCCATTACAGATCCTTTTTACCCATGACTCCATTGCAGAAATTTTCTCCTGCGGACGCTACATCGACGATACCTATGAGGAACTTCGCCGAGGCGACATTGAAGTTGAAGATTTACCAATGATCAATCAAGGTCAAGCCAGCAGACCCGTCAATTCATCAGTATTGGGTAGACCGTGGTTGGGACTGCTCTTTGTTCTGGGCAGTCACCGGCAACCGCAGAGCCTGGGTCCATCGCAAGTTGCAAGCAGCAGGTGTTTGCGACTCAGTTCGATGCGAGCTGTCGAAGAAGGGATTGCCTGTAGTGAACTGTGGAGACACAGTGGTCGTCCGCTACAAGGGCGGTCAGGCTAAGCATTCATTTGCAGAGCACAAGAGCGCGCTCCAACAGTCGCTTATGCAAAAAATGTTTGTTGGAGTTTGCCTCATGCTCAAGGGGACTTTGCAGCAACTGCTGCCCGGCATACAGCTCGAAGTACTGCAGCATCCATCGCGGTATGATGTGCAAAGCCCGCTGTGTATCACAAAGTGAGTGAGGCCATGGCTTTTGCAGTGATTGCTGCTCTGCTTACTCAGAAAAGAAAGATGCATGTGAAGTTGCAGTCGCGCGAAGAATCGCTCGCAATGCAACCAAATTTGGGGTAGACATGCGCATGTCTCCCGCAAATTTGGTTGCATTTTCGCGCGACTGCTAACTGCTAACACTCCCAGTCGCACCAGTCAAAACAGGCGCAAAGAGAAGCGAAACTGTTTCGTTCACGGAGTCCATGATGCCTACGCCGTGAGATATGCTGATGTTCCGATGTTCGTGCTGCCTCATTGGCGGATGGGAGTTCTATGCGAATTCCTTGCAAGAGCCAGTCTCTGGCACTGTCTGGTCGGAGACTCTCCTCTCTTAGAGAGGAGAGTCTCCGACCAGACAGTGCCAGAGACTGGCTGCCTTCAGCCAAAGGGATCCGCGCAAGTCTGTCCACCTCCTAGCCTTCCTCAGTACTTGCGATCACCGAGGCTGGCGAACTGTGCCATGTCGGCCAGCTGGACTTGCATGTCCTGTAGCTGAGCAGGATGGCTTGAATTAGAAACTGATCGGGGTGGTCGTGAGCTGGCCCTATGTGGCCGAGGATTCTGTTGGTTCTGCTGCCCAGCCTATTCTGCCAAATACTGTCCCCTGCACCAAACTGTATTGAAATGCGCGAAAGCTCCAACGAGCCACTCCACAATTTCAAGGTGACACTTCGCCATATGCGCGCGCAAATAAGCAAGGAGGATTATGATATGTTCGCCCCATTTGTGTTAAGTTTTTGTAAACCGCAACCGCCCGAACCCCGTGTTAGTCGGTGCAGTGGAGGCCTGAAGCCACGCTCGAGCTTGCTGGATCCTCCAAATGAAAATATCGTTGCAGCCTAGAGAGTGTGTCTGTGTTGCTGAAGATTAAGAGTCCTGTTATCTTTGAGAAGCGAGTGTCGGTGCGGTTGGATTTTCTACTATTTGCTTAAGAACTTCCCCAAAAATAAAAACTAATAATCCCTATATTATCCCTATAAGGAACATATTTTTTATTTTTTGGGGGTTCTTAAGCAAATAGTAGTTTTGGAGGGTCTACAGGGTCGACGGATCGCCAGTGTGTGTTGGCTGGTGATGCGGGTCGTGTGCGTTCATTCGCCCTCCGAACCAGAAAGCCGAAGAGGCTCTTCTTAAAGATTCGAATGATTATGCGTGGTTCTTGTCCAAGGGTAGATAGGCGATTACTGTGTAACGAGGTTAAGGTGTTTTTTTCAGATGGGGTGGAGCGGGGTCTCCACACGGCTAACTGGAAAGATGATGTCGGATTCTTCTCGTCGTAGCAGCCAAGTCTTGGCTTTAGCACACTCGCAAGACAATGCCTCACGTCGCAGTCATCACCCGGGAAAGGGATTAAAGGGAGTAGCATCGGCTGTAATGGGTGTCAAGGCTGGGTTGGAGCATCCGCAATGGGATCGACTGTAGATGCCGGGGCAGCCAGAAGGATCATGGCTTGGGTTACTTCTCGGGCAGGGTTCTCTTGGAAGCACCGTTTTTGTCAAAAGCCACTATGCGACAGAAGACCCTCAGTTTGCGAGTCCTTGACAGGCGTTTTCCTCTTCCGGCGGTACTTCATGATGCGCAACTGGCGCATGACCTTTGTCTGGACGGCGATGACGCTTGATCGCACAGGCATTCCCGGTCCTCTGGAGCCGCGCACCTCGAAGGGCCTGTGCCATGATCATCATTTACATGTTATTAGTATTACGAGTACTATATCACTATGGAACTGTGCTTGTAGTGCTTTATAAAACATTATACGTATTATTAGTATTACGAGTACTCGAGTACTATGATCATATACCATTCAGTTGCCTTTTCACAGAAGGACAGGCAGTGGCAAAGTATTGAATTATTCGTCTAAAGGAAAGGCTCTTCCTGCATTTACGGCACGAGTCAAGCGGCAAAGCAGCAATGAATACATGCTTACATATTCAAGAACCCGCATGTTTCAAAAGTCGGCACCGTACATGTCCCGGAAAGGCTTCAAGTTTCTTTTAAGGTTATTACCACCGGCACAATAGCAGGGCTGTCTGGGTAACTCTACTGGGAGCGCATTTCTTGGTGGCACACGTGATATTCCCAGCAAGTGCTGAGCACGATTGTGTTCGGTGAAGGACTGTGACATGCTGGCTAGCGGCTATAGTGCTGATATCGGCCATGAAAGATTTGCGTTCAGAACTGATTAAGGCTTTTCTGGGCGCGAGAGCTTTTCGGGCTCTAGGATGCTCTGGTGCCAGACTGTTTCCACAATCTCTGCCCGGGCTGAGGTCTAGCCCAGGACCCGTACCCCTAAATCTTAAACCCTAAGCCCCGAACCGTAAGCCTAAAACCTAAACCCTATAAACCTTACACCCTAGACCCCAGAAACAAAAACCCTAAACCTAGCCAGTGCTTCAAAGCACCATGGCAGAGCTCAGGATACTCGCCCTGAACAACTGCTTTCAGCTGATGGTCATCTACAACGACGCTGGGCAGAATCTATCTAGATCATGACGCCATTGTCCTGTATGCAGATTCGCTTGTAGCGCATGTGAACCGGTGGGTCCGTCGCACTCATCAGCTTTACCTCGCGAATCCATATCTGTGCACCGTTTGTGGAACGATTGTTACATGACCCTTGCAAGGAGAGCTGAAGTACGGTTGGTGGATGTTAGTGGTATAAATCCTGCATTACCTGAAGGACCCTAAACTACGGTAATTATGGTATATTCCCTATTATGGGTAATGCAGGATTTATATCATCAACCGTATGGGTTTAGGCTTCGATGTGCCGAGGCATGGGGAATCGGTCAAGACGGCTGGTTCTATGCATTCGGCAGCAGCTCAGCCTGCAAGCATGCCGTCGTAGGTGTGGCGATGTTCCCCTTCGAGGTCCAACAGTCGGGTTTTGGTTCGGTTTTTTTAGTGGCTCAGGACTTGAAAATGGTTTGGAGTGGATTTAGAGTAGGTTGAGGGCAAAGTGATGAGTTGTGATTGAAGTGGGCCCCCCCTGCACGTTTCTGTTGGGTGTAAGACCTCGTGGCGAACCAAGGCAACATCTTGATGGTGATCCAGGGGATCGCGCAGGTGCCGGGGAGGGAGAAGAAAGGAACAAAGCAACCTCGAAAGGTAAGTTTGCAGTTCCGAACGAGGCCCCTGTACGCGTTTTTATCCCACAACCACATCTCTAAGTGCCAGGCCACGAAGTGTGATTCAGAGGTGTTTGTGTAGGGTCCGGATTCAAGGCTTTCGATGTTTCCTGGTTATAGGTTTTGGGAACGCCCCTTTAAAGCCTTCTGGACCCGAAACACTCAAGCCCCATCAACAGACTCAGATTTCAACGGTCTGAGCTTGAAGTCGCGCCCTTACAGAATCGTTCTTGCAATCGTACTCTACAAGAACCGCTATGAAACCTTGTTCCAGAAAGGTCCTGTCCAGCCTCGCCGTAGTAGAGATCTCGCCCGCCGGCTATGAGGCCTCTGTGCGCCTTGCATCAAACCCCTTCAAATGTTTTTGTCCTGATCATGAGGTCGGCAAATTATAGTTAGGAATATCATTCCTTTATAGTCCCTGTGCATTGTACCCCAAGCCCTTGTAAGCATTCTTATTCAAGGCCCCTACGTCAGGGTTTAGTCGAGAAGGGTCCGGGGTCCCCGGAGTCGTTCTCAGTTGTTGAGCCCAAAGTCGCCAGAATTGATAGTAACGGTTTAGGGTTTAGGGTTTAGGGTTTAGTGGCTTAAGGTTCCCATGACAGCCTGCATTATTGCGGGTAGATTACTCTCAGGGTTCCTGATCCTAGTCATGGCCCACAGCCATCCCAAAACCTTTCCAAGTTCGCTGGGCTATGCTAAGGCATCCTCAGGAAGGATTTCCATGAAAGATTGTTCTTATTCAGAATTTTAGGGTTTAAGGGTTTAGGGTATCGTATCCCGAACCTGAAACCTTGGAAGGCTGGGGCAGGAGAAGGATGAACCTGACTGCAACTGATGCCAGAACCCTAAGCCCCATACCCCAAACGCAAACCCTATACCCACAACTCAAAAACCCTAAAACTTCAAACCCCTAAACCACAAGACCCCAAACCCTCCCACCTCAAACGACCTAAAACCCCAAGAAACAACAAACCCGCAAACTCGAAGCCAGCCAAAGCTTCAACACCCCATTTTCTGTAAGCCGTCAATTAAAAAGGCATTCCTGGGTTTGGAGTACCATACTTGAACACTTTTTTGGTACCTGGTCCTTAAAGGAGCCATTATGAAATAAACATCTCTATTTTTCTCCCTGGTTACTTCAAAGCCCAGATAAGCCATTGGATTCGAGGTATGAGTTCCTGACGTCCATCCACAACGCCGGAATCACTTTGAGCACTAGCTCTCTTCAGCACATGTTGTGCTTCTGTGACATAAAGTAAGTGTAAGGTCAGCGCTTAGAGCTTTTAAGTTTCATGGTTTAGGGGGACATAGGGCTTAAGATGTGTGCACGCATATATGTACACATTTGTAGATACATATGTGTCATATATCTGTTTGTTTTATGTGGTAACTTCCTGGTGCAGCCCAACCAAGGAATTCAAACCTGCAGAACTTATTTGTACCGATCTTCCATCTGAACGGCATTGCCCAAGCCTACTTCCCGACGCCCAGTGATCCCAGCCCGCCACAAAGTGAGTCAACTTGGTGGCATTTTGTCACACTTGTCATTGTCTCTCACGGTCTTAGTAGATGTTTTTTTGGTCGGCACCCATTTACTGGGTCCGCTTAAGGTTCTGTATGAGGCTTCCTTCAAGGGATCCTTGAAAGGATAGCCCAGGTGAAAGGAGAGCCCAGGTTTAAGCCTTAGAGTACCCTTGTGGACCCCGCAATGAAAGCAACCCTTACAGTACCCTATAGATCCCTTAAGGGATTACCCAGGTTTAACACCGACATGGCACGGGCGACCTACTTCACGAGCTTCGGCAGAAATGGAGCTTCTCCACGTGGAAACCCTGAATGCCTTGCTCCGATAGTCTACCATGATAGACTACCATATACCAGGACATACCATAGTATGATATGATATGGATATGGTATGACCTTCTGGAAAATCCCATAATATCCTATGATATACTCTGGTATACCCTGATCTTCCATAACGTTGTATAATAATACAACATGATGTTGGCTAATACACTAAAAAACTATTTACGAATGTACTATGGCATACCGTGACTCTGCTGGAAACTTTGAACCCTCATTTCCGAAGCCTTACTTCCCAAGCACATACCCCAGCAAGCCCTAAACCCTCAACCCTAAACCTTCTAAACCCGCACACCTAAACCACACTCCCCAGAAGCCCTCAACCCGAAACCTGCCGTCCGAAGTGCTAAAACGGCTGAGAGACTAAAAGCTAATCATATAGGTTCTTTAAGCCCCAAAAAGTACAGACTATACCATTATGTATACCGTTTATAGTTAGTATATAGGTTCTCTGAGCCCCCAAAAGTATATACAATACCATTACTGGGACCCTGTGGGAGAGGATGATCGTGAACCTGGCGGGCGCTCTCACATTTTGTTGGCTCCTGGGCCGCCCTAAGAGGTTTGAATTTGAGACAGTTTGAGCTTGCGGCTTGGGGCCTAGGGTTTTGGGGTTTTGGGGTTGAGGATCTGCTTATGAGTTAGGTTTAGAGCATCTCCAGATGTAGAGTTTGCTTTGAGCTGATGCTTACCACAGGTTCCTTCCAAAGCAGAAGGAGCAGTGCAGGAAGTGGGCTGAGGACCGGACACGCCTTTGATTTGTCCTTTTCGGAGCTACTCTCGCTTAGGGCTTAGGGTCTAGGGTGGGTCGAGAAGAAACAGAGGATCTGCGAAGTTTCGACCAAACCTCAAATGCACAGCCACCAGGATGATGAGCAGCAGCACCACCACCACTACTCCTGCCTCTGCGGCTGCTGCTTCTACAACTACATTAACTACCATCATCATCAAGATCATCGAGACTTCCGCCACCACGTGGGCGAAGTATTACAGCTGTCAATACCATTTGCAAGGGAACCTATAAGTACTGCTTCACTCCACACTTGGCAACGTCCCAGTCCGAGTAGCCATATGCCCAGTCTGGCTTCGAGTTTCAAGGGCATCGGAAGACGACGAGTCGTATATCAAAGCAGCAGAAGTGTCTGCAGCGTCGGAGCTAGATGAGAAAAATCCCCTAGCCCTGAAGTCTTGCAGTGATCTCTCGGAGGATCCCGTTTGGAGGCGGCCAGCTGTGGGCACCGTGAATGTGGTCCTGGGAGGTGGGTGCACTCCGAGTGTTTGCGAAAAGTTCGGGTCGCATTGGGTTTCAGATTTAAGGGTTGGGGTTAAGAGGTTCTTCGGGCTTTTCTTTTCGAGTTGTTGGTTTCGATTCTTGGTCCAGGCTCTATCTTATGCAGCTGCATGATACAGAGGTCGGAGTAACTACAAATACTAAGTGCTCATTGCCGCATTGACAAGTATAGACCCCGTTTCTGACAGGATGCCTCGCTACCCTTATTCCAGAACATTTTCCACGCGTTGGGGTTCCTGTACTTCACGGCGACTATTCGACTCGTTCCTATCCGCTTAGGCTTACATTTTGCTACCGGGTGCCGGGCTTTCATTTTCCTGTAGGCTTCTACGGCTTTTGCACGGACGGGCCAACCCGTTGGGAAGAGGGGTTTCGGTGTAAGTGCAGTCCAGCGGCAGACAAATCGAGGCTTGTGACTGCGTTTCATACGGATACCCTCAACCCATAAGCAATGAACCTGGATGCCTGTGTTGCAGGCACTCTAGATTGGGTTCGCACCCTTCGTGAGGACCCCTATGTTTGAGAAACCACCAAAGTGTTTCCACAGCCGAGGTGGAGTCCTCCTTTTCTCGATCGTGGTGTCGCTGCTGAGCGCTTTTCCCTCGACGAATTGTAGGGGCCTCGGCAAGGGGGCAAAAGGCAAAGAATGCAGCCACGAGCTGCATGGTTTGGGAGTTTAGGGCTTGGGAGCTTTGTTAAGCTTTCCGCTCTTTAAGTGAGTTTATTGTGTGCTTCTTCTTTGGCGAGCTCGTTAGGCAGGATAAGGTTTCAGTGCTTCGGGGATGAGGTGGTTCATGCTTCGTATGCTGAGCACTTAATGTCGGGGTGGGAGTGGGGGTGGCGGTTAAACTGAAAAGCAACACATTTATGCAATACCACTGCCTTTGGTGTCGTGTAACTGACATACCCTCTTTCCGCAGTCTCTCTGAGGGCTGTTGTTGCAGTACGTACTACTTTTCAATTGACGAAGGCTGCCTGCGAAGTTCTCTTGTGGCCCTCATAGCACAGACTGGCAGAGAAGCCTGAATGCATTCATACCAGCACTGTTCCGTAGTGTTCCTCTTTATACCATAATACAATAAGAAAATATTCACCCGCACAAACCTATTCTGGTTTTTGAGGCCCTACTGTTGGATCCTTTCTTGCTCATTCTCTTGCAAGCCGGCCAAAACCCTCAACGACGCCGTCCCGTGAAATTCTTTGTTGTGATTTAAAAGATGGGTTTGGGGTTTTAGGGTACATCCCTGTGCTTAAGGCATGAATTCTCTTGTAGTCCTTTGCAGACGTAGTCTTTGCAAACTCCGAAGAAGGCAATCCGTACGGAGAATTGCTCTGCATGAGCCGACAATGCAGTGGCACTCTAGACCAACGCTGTGAACCTTGAAAAGCCCTTGACGATCGAAGGCCCCCACACACTTGGTACGTCCTACGCCCGAAAGCTAAAACCTTGAAGCTCAAAGACCCCGTCAAGCCCCCAAAGCAAGGGATGCTCAACCCCACCTCAAGGACAAAATCAAAAACCCTAAACTGCAGATACACCTGCACCCTCCAAGCCTCAAAGCTTTAACTTAAACCTGTAACATTACATGTCGTCTACGTCCCTGTATTGAAAGTTGTTTAGGTCTTTGTCTTGGCATGTCTGTTGCAGCTAATGGTCTCATCCTAGTTAAACATCTAACTGTACATGAGGGTGGTGTTGCTGACGTTGGGGAAGAGCGGTAACATTTTTCTGGACTTGAAAGACTAACTAGTTGCTTGAGTACCTGCAGGTCTGAAGATTGCTGGCGGCTCTGGCTGCTGAGGGCCTGTCGCAGAAAGATGAGCACAAAAGCGCATGCAAGCTTTATTGTTGGGATCGGAATCATGTGTAACAGTGTCCCCTGTGATACCTATATATTTATTCTATAAGATGCCCACAACCCCACTAATTGTTAGCTCCTTACATAATTTTTCAGAGATTCGAATGATTATGGGTTTGGGATGGGCCTTGTTCTCACTAAAGCGTGTAGGTCGGGCTTATAGAAAAAATCCTGAAACCCACCTGAACTCTTTCCTCCGTGGGATGCGAAAATTTCAGCCTCAGACTTCCGGATCGATGCTGTGGGAGGTCGGGTTTAGCGGTTTAGGGTTTAGGGAGTGTCTGGAGGCTAGATCGTCTTTTTTCTAAGGGCTGCCTCTTTTGCAGCTCATGGTGTTAAGTTTTACGGTCGTTGAAAGGTGGTTATGGCAATGCTGGTGATTGTTCTGATTCTTGGGACTAAGTACACGTTCATGGCAAGTGGTTTTACTCGTCCGCTGTCAAAGGTGAAGCTGGCAGCAGTCGTAAGAAGAGCGGCAATGCTACTATGAACTTGAGAACACTTGCGGCAGCATCAACGCCTGACTTGCGACTCGCACTGCCAATAGTGCTGCTGCTTCCGTGTATGGTGCCACACTTATTTGCTTAGGGTTGTTGCCGCCCTTCGCTAATAACCTTGCTACTGTGCTGCCAACGTTGATTTTCCTTTCGGTATTCCGATATTCATGACGTAGATGGTGCGTGCAATATGATGATGATGATGATGGAAATGCAACGAGGTTCGTCAGGGGAGGAAAGCTCGGGCAGAAACTGTTTCCTCTACGGCCAGGATGCAATTTTGCCGCTGAAGACAAACAAGCTAGCTCACATCCAAAACTCGGAACATCACTTGGAGGGCTTATCGCTATCCTGCAAGGACCCTACATACAGCCTAGTTACTGCATGCCCTGAACCCTTGAGCACTCTAAACCTCTAGCGACAATTAAACCTGCACCCCTGTAAAGCCCTTACAAACTCTTGCCAGACCCCGGCAAAGCCCTAAATTGTCCTATTGAAACACATTCCTACGTCCTTTCAGTACCCTGCAGAGGGTCTATAGGGTTTAGGAAAGCAGGTGGTTCGGCGAGAGCATAGCCGGACCCTTGGATGAGCCCGGCACTTAGCAGCCAGATTCTAACTTTTCGGGGCTTACGGCCTTGAAGGTTTGGGCTGGCGGGTGCAGGGTTTGAGGGTTTGGAGTTTAGAAACTTGGAGGTTTAGGGCTTAGGGCCTATTCTGTAAGGCTTATTGTTTGCAGTTCTATGCTTCCGACGACAGTGTTTCAGCTTCTGTGATGGGACAAGCTGGTAATGGAGGTGTTGCTTCCGATAGTGACGAGGATGAACGTGATTGCCACGATCGCCGGGCTAGCGATGGTAGTTGTCGGTGGGCTATTTTGGGCAAATGCTCGTGAGAGCATCTCTGGTTCTCAATCTATGGTTGGCCGGCAATGTGTTGAAGTCTTGCTCTTCGCAACGGTGTTGTGTCAGATTTGTCGATGATGGTGACACCAACAGCCGCAACCTTCACGGACTTACTCCGAAGCTGGCCGACCTGATGATGTAGCACAACCCTAATTACACTAGAAAAGAGTCACGGGACTCAAGCCCAAAACAACCGAATCCCTTAAACTCCTCGTCCCTATGCCTTAACTTCTTAAACCGCCGGACCCTACACCCAGAAGCGTTAAGAAGCTTTTTTGTCGTCTGAGGCTGATCCGCGAGGGCTTGGAGCCCGGAGTTCTTGAGGAGGGCAATTCCCATTCTTGAATCTTTGGTTATGTCCTTATTTCTCTCGCTCTCTCTTTCTGTCGCTCTCGCTCTCCGATACCGATACATGTGTGTATATATGTACATCTACATATATATATATATATATATATATATATATAAATATATAATGTACACACATAAGTATGCAATCATGCGCACGTACATGTGTCTATAACGAAGTATGCGGATATCTGATTTCGCAGAACAAGATACATTGTATTACCATGCAATATGACATGGTAAAACATAGTACGACAATATAAGATATATTGCACTATTAAATATGCGATGTTATAATCTGTTATACTGCCAGACATACACACGTACCTACATACATACATGCTTATATACATACACACATACTTGCTTACTTACATACATACACGCATACATACACAGGCTCTGCAAATGAGTACATAGGCCATGAGTGCATGCATGCACACATGCATACGTGCGCACAGCCATACCTACATGCATACGCGCATATGTGCATACATGCGTACATGCATGTTATACCTGAACATCCAGGTGCAGACGCATGCATACCTGCAATAGGTACATGAGTGGATAAGGTGCAGCATTTATTTTTGGGAGGCTTGAAGTTAAGGTCTTCAAGATCTTGCAGGCCACTTTGGGCACAGACGAATCGAAGTTGAAAGCCCGAATCCCTGACCCCAGAAGCCCAAGCACCCAGAGCTGGTGTTTTGAGGCTCGCCTTCAAACTCCAAATCTAAGGGCTCCAGGGATTTTGTTCCACAGCTGCCCCGCTGTTGCTCAGGTTTCGAGAGCTAACAACATTAGCAATAGGCCTTTCAATACTTTCGGGGTCAACCCAACACCACAAGGCCGAACATCGGGGACTTTATACGTACCTATTATACTCTTCCTTATTATAAAAATAGTATAATGGACCGCAGAACCCATGTTAATTCTTAAGGCCCCTAAACTATAGTAAGCGTAGAGCCCATTTCTTTAAGTCCTGAACCTTCGAGGCCGTGTTGTGGCTCAGCCTGTGAAGCCCGGCTCCGTCAGCGAGGCATCCTTGACGGCACTTCCACTGCTAACACAGGGACCTCAATGGGGTTTTGGGGTCGGATTATTATGGTCCCTATGCTACGTAGACAGAGGTTGGCGGTTTTAGATGGATCTGAGTGCTTAGTAATGGAGTTTGCAATGTATAAACGGTACCTTTTTAAAAGCGAAGCGCTCCACCTGTTCTTTCACAGGTCAAACGGTCGGTTGCGTTTTCGAAGTCCGCCTGAATATTGATACAGAAGTGGCTGCATATGCGCCTGTCAGCAATGAGAGGTAGCTAATGGAGCTGTCCGTTTTGAAGATCCCACTATTTGTACTAGGGTGTCCATATGTCACGACAATGAACCCTTTCATGGTTACATCCACATAGCATACTGTAGCCCCCGAATCAAGCAGTCAACAAATGCTCGCCTATAGACGGATAAACCTTAAATTTAGGATCCTGGTAGTATGGCCTCCACAGGACCTAATCAATTGTCCCCCTGAAAGCCCCGACTGCAACAGCTCTTGTTAGCTCCTGAAGCCCTGAACTCTTTCTGGTGGCGTTCCGGCAGGCCGGCACCATGCTGCGCATCACGCAAGGCCGGCGACCTGGGAATCCTACACCCAAACCCCCCCTACCCTGAACCCCTAAACCCTAAACCCCTAAACCCTAAGCCCCTAAACCCTAAACCCCTAAACCCTAAACCGCAAACCCGAAGCCCAAGCCCCAAAGCCCAGCAGCTCCAGACTTCAAATCCGAACTCAACACCGCAAAGCCCTCAAACACGTCGTGGCACCCCTATAAGGTCCCATAAAACCCAGCAGAATTCTACAAAAGACAAGAGATGCCTTCTGGTAGGATGTTATAAGGTCCTTCAACATATCCAGCGGAATTCTACAAAAAGACAAGTAAAGACTTGTAGTAGGATGTTTGTGATTCTGTCTCCGCTGTCTTCGAGGCAAGAACAGGAAGCCCCCGAAAGAGGAGGTCAGCCTGCGCGACATTGACCCGGTGCAGTTTCAGGCAGGGGCGTTTGGTGTTCAGGGTTTAGTGGTTTAGGTTCTAGGGATTAGGATTTGGGGGGCCTGCACAAGACTAGTTTCATGACGGGTTATCGGAGGTTTGCAGGTTTTGTGTTGGATGCATAAGGAACTCACAGTGGGCGGATGCTGTTAAGGAATTGCTGAGAGGAGAGTTACCATGATGGGGACATCATGGTAGTTGGTGTGACTATCTTCGGGAAGCTTTGTAATTTTCCCTATGGTCCACTAGAGATACATGTCCATAAATAGTTTCAGAGGCCCGGAGGCTACAGTCCAGAATAAGATGCTTACAGATACCTAGGGAAGTTCTAGGGCGCGAACCGAAGCCCGAATCTTCAAGCCAGGCTTCCTCTTGGGGTTCGGGGTTTATACGGTTTAGGCGTTTAGGGCTCCCAAAAGCGCCAGGTGAAGGACTGCAATGTGAAATGCAGCTCTCTCTCTCTCTCTCTCTCTCTCTCTCTTGCACCGTGTTTTTTTGTTTGGGATGTGTTGGATTACTCGTCGCCTGCCCTGCTCCTGCTCCTGGGATTTCATGTTCCCAAGCACGCCTCCAGGTCATCGTGCGGGGAAGCGCCAACCCTCTTGAGACGCCTTCGGCCTAAGTTGGAGGGCTTCCAGCGTTGAGGGCTTCGGAAGGTTTTTCCACCATTACACGGTTCGGGGTTTAGGGTTCGGTCTTTTCCGCGAAGTCCATTGGACGATTTCCTGGCAATTTTGAGTCACTTGGGGAACTGCAGAGACTACCGATACTGCGTTGGAAGCAGAAGTGCTAAAGGATTTCATTAGAGCTTCGGGGTATGCCATCCCGTAAGTACCAAAGTAGTTCCTTTTTGGGGTTCATATATAGAATCCTATATAAGGTGATCCCAAAAAGGAACTACTTTGGGGCCTATGGGTATATATTGGAGACCGTACGGAGGCAGTGTTGCTAACTCGCTCTCGGATGCACCCGAGGCAGGACCCAAACCCAAGCAGTGCCCTCAACCGACACCCAAAGACCCAAGCCCTTAAACTAGTTAGCCCCTGAACCCTACACCCGAAACAGCCACTCTAAACTCAAGCTTGTCAGCTCCTACACCGGAAAACCAGAAACAACAGAAACAAAACTCCGAAGGCTGGACCAGAAGTTCGCATACATGCGGCTCCATCCTGGTGCCATTTACCTCAACCAGCAGGCCTGTGGCTTGCAAGGATGTGTATATACGGTTTTGTAATATGAGTTTTACAAGTATACGGGTCTACAAGAAAGATTTTGTGAAAGCCGGTCTGCAAGGTTTTGTAAGGTTCAGGGCGAATGTTTAGGGCGTTGAGGTCTGCCTTCTGTGAGCACCCTTGCATGGCAAATGGTTGGGGTTTTGGGAAAGTTTAGGTTGGGGGGGGGTCATACTATCCTCTGCTCTTGCCAAGGCCTTGCATCCTCAATCCTGCCGCCAAACATCAAACCCTGCAAAACAATCCTTAAACCACCATACATCGAACCCAAAAGCCTAAACCCCCGAAACCCTCTAGAACCCCTAGAATCCGTAGAACCCCATAACAGCCCTAAACCCTGAATCCTAAACCCTATAGCTGCTAGACAGGTGGAAAAGAGCCCTCAAAAAAAACCTATGAGCCGCCAGACCTCTTACTTCGTCGAAGAGCTCGACCTCGCGAAGCGCATCGCGTGCGGCACCTGGAACCTCACTGAGCAGACAGTTTGAAGGGGCCACGGTTTAGGGGTTAGGGTTTAGGTTGCTAGTGTAGGGGATTGATGGTTTAGGGTTTTACATGGGCTTCGTATTTGTTTTCTTTAGGCAGTGTAAGGGCTTTATAGTTTTGTAAAGTGCTGTTTGCAGAGGCGAGAAAAACGGCTTGTTGTACAGTAGACAACCCCTGGAGTAGCCTATAGCCCCCAATTCCCCCAGGTGGGTCATCCCGCGAGACTCCCGGAAGATTGACTACTACACCGAGTGCCGTGGGTAGCCTCGGGAGTCAGCTCAGTCTGTTCGGCCCAGACACCCAGCAGCCTTGAGCTTGAAGCAAACCCTGAACCCTACATCCTAAACTCAACAAGTATTCCGGCTGTAGCAGGGAGGAAAAGGGCCCTAACAAAAAAAAACATCCTAAACTCAAGCCCCCAAACGCTAAACCCTAAGCCACACCAGGAGCCCTAGATCGTTAATGCTACAGTTATTGCCGCTTGGGGATTCTGGTCAGCGAAAGGGTTCAGTTCGGAGCTCTGGGATCCGTGGGAATCCGAAAAGCCGTGAGCGAAGCAGACGCTTCTAGTAGCGACAATGGGGGACAGGGGGTAGATGAAGCTTTTGGAGCAGAAGGTTTTGGGGAGGAAGACGAGTTAGCTTCGGCTTGTTGCAGGATTTTCTCCTGAGTGTCACCCCTAATTTATCCTCGAGGTCCAAGTATTCGATAACTATTTACTCCACTCAATATACCAATCTACAAATACTTGTCGCTTGAACCTAGAAGCCCGAGCAACTATGGATACTATTCTTCAGGGTTCCCGAAATTCCTGAACCCCAAGACCAGAGACCCAATATCCCCACTAAGATGTCCTAACCCGACAACTCGAGGTGAATTATACTTCCCGATATAGTCCCTGGAGTCACTGTAGCAAACATATACCCCAAAGCCCTACTGCAATTCTATTGCCTTCGCTGAACAAGAGGGTCTACACTGGGTTCTGTATTGCTCCCTAAGCCCTGTAAGTTCGATTCCCCCAGACGGTATGCCGAGACTGCCTCTGCTGGAACATCTAAAATAACGCAGAGGCCTGACGAACTACCTGTGATATCGCCTCCGACTGTGAAGGCCCCTTGAGGCCCTAGGTTAAAGCACATGAAGCCTGCGTGAAGCCCTATCAACCCCCACAAACTCCCGAAGCCCGTATTAAACCCGCGCTCGAATTCTTAAGCCCCTTTGTCTCAAGGCGAACATTCGACCCTTGTTCTGGCCGGTGGCGGCTTGGTCGGTGGCTCTGGCGTTTGGGCTTTGTGCCTGTCGGGTTTCTCTGGTTTTGGCTTTGGGGTCTTTCTTTTCTGCAAACGCCCGACGAAGCGCGTAGGCTACGTGAAATCAGTCTATCTGGACGTTGGCACAGCCCGTCGTCGTTTGTGACAAGAATTGGCGCTCTCCTGTATGTGTCAGAATAATGTTTAGGCTTTCATTGGTTTCAGGTTTAGGCGTGTCAGGGTGAGGGTCGGGGGTTTAGGTTTAGGGGGTTAGGGTAAAAAGGTTTAGGGGTGCCTTTTGCTTAGTCTTCAGAGCATGAGGGTGCTATTTCAAGCTTCTGGCTTCTACTATAGTGGTTTGGCGGTTCATAGTTCCATAGTTAGCTGTTTGCGATTCTTAGAGTTAACCGTTGCAGCTGTATCAAAGTATCATCATTAGGCAAATCTCCTTTGCTGAGGTTCATCGTATTCCGAGCCCAAAAGCCCCTGAATTGACAGCGCAAGCTGTACAAAGTACAATCCTCATGTTGCGGAATGTTGGGAATCTATGGGTAGAAGCCACTACCCGATCCAACATCGCTTTGCTGACCCAAATGTCGAAGTTGCACCCTAAATCCGAACTTGCCAAAGTTTTCAACGTTGCAACATAACATCGTTTTGGGAACCGCAGAGAATGGCTTTGGGATTACAGAGGAACCCAGCCTTCCATCGGCCGAAACTGAAACAGACTATTCTGCTTTGCGCAATGACCTCTTGTGAACTCTGAACGCGAACCAGACCTCCATAGCATCCTGATCGTAATATAGTGGTCTTAATAGCTAATATACATATATATATATATATATATAATTATATATTTATATTTATATTTATATTTATATTTATTTATATATATATATATATATATATATAATAACAAGGACCCCCCCCCAAAAAAAAAAAAAATGATGTAGGTAATTGTACTCCCAGATGTAACACGACCTGAAATCCGGGAGCAGTTTCTCTAGGCCCGTGCTTCGGCTCTTCCAGCTGGAGCCCCCGTCCAGTCGGCCAGGGGCTCGATCACTCACAGGCTTCGGGGGTTTTGGGTGTAAGGCTTATATATGTTCAGCAAGCGCCGAAGGTGCCATGAACATGCCTTAAGATCAGACAGTCTTGCGTGTCTTCTCGTTTCTCGGGTTCTCAACCGTCGTACTGCCGCTGCCACGATGATGATGGTGATGGTGATGAGGCGGAGGACCAGATGAAGATGATGATGATGATGACGACGACAGTAATGTTGATGCTGTCGATGTCAGGGCAAAAATAAATCAACTACGCGGATGACTATGGCTCTGGCTGCCACCAGTTGATGACTGTGGTTGCGCGTCTTCTTGCTTTTGGTACTACAGTGGAGTCAGTGCCCTCGCTTTCTTCTGCCACTCTCCCAGCCGAAGGCTGATCAGCTTTGGCCTGCAGGGTTTAGGGTTTGCGGGTTTAGGGGTTTAGGGTTTAAGGTTTGAGGGTTTAGGGTTTAGGGTTTAGGGTTTAAGGGTTTAAGGGTTTAGGGGTTTAGGGTTTAGGGTCAGTTTTCTGTCTGACATTCCTGTACCTGCTGCCCTTGTCCTCTGCATGGACATCTGAGAATGTACTTATACACATCGCAACACGTAGCATGCTCCGAGAAGCCCCCCTAATCCATGAACCCTGACCGTAACCCCTAACACCATCTTCGAAACCCTGAACCCCTTAAACCCTAAAGTTGCCGTAGGGCTCCGGATACCTACATAGTAGGTTACTGGGGTAAAAAATAAATAAATCAAAGACTAAAGATATATGTATATGGTTAGTAACCGACTATTTAGGTAACTGGAGCCCTTGGGGGTTGTTTAAAGCAACGGTCGCAAGCAGCCATGAGCTGCCTGGATGGAGCCTGGCGATGGCTCTCTGGGTCGCCCCCGCAGGACACTGCTTTCGGGCGCCAGGCCTGCGCCTAGGGGTTCCCTTGATTAGGATCTAGGGTTTTGGATCAGGGTTCCTTTAAGGGAACTATAAGGGTTACCATAAGAGTACTATAGGGTTTAGGGTTCAGGGTCAATGATGATGGTGATTACGACGGTGATCGTGAGTGTATTTTTTATGTTTTCATGCTGCGACCTCGTTCTAGGGGTTTTGATGACTGTCCATGTTGCTGTTGTTATACCCCTTGTGCTGGTATCGGCCTACGTCCTTGTTGACCACTATTTTTTCTGCGCATTGAATTGATTCCTGTGCAGACCCAAGTTCCCAGGCCCAAGTATATGCTGTGTAGAGCCCAAGGGTAGAATAGCCGGGGGCTGGCAGAACGGTTGATGATATAAATCCTGCATTACCGATTTTAAGGAATATACCATAATTGCCATACCTCAGGCTCCTTAAGGTCATGCAGGATTTATATCATCAACCGAAGGACCAGATCTTGCCGGACACCACCTGGAAGTCGGATGAGTTCAGCGAGTACGAACGCGAGTGCCTGGGCTTCCGTTCCTCTTTCTATCTTGGCCTTAAAAACTGATTAGAATAGGGCTGGTGGGTAGATTAAAGTATTGTTCATTAACAATTCAAGGACTAGTTTTGCTGATAAGGGTATATTATAGTACTGTTGATTATAGAATCACTTTAAGGAGTAGTCTTGCTGATCAGGGCATATTGCAGTACTGTTCACTATAGAATCACTTTAAATTATATTGCTGATACGTCCGACCGTTCCTTTTGTCGGTGGTCGGGCCTGCTCACGCTGCAAGGGGGTGTAGGACAGTGTAGGAGCAAGGATTCGCGGGCATGTAGGGCTAGGGGCTTCTGTTCCACTGCGGAGTTTCCGAAAGTCAGGGACCCTAATTTCGTCGAACATAACTTAGAGGAACCGTAGGCTTCGTGTGTGCGGTGTGGGGCTTCAGCGCAAAGGTGAAAGCCTGAAAGACGCTAGGTTTTGTTGGATGTCGGCTTTCAAAGTTTGTTCCCCAAACAGTTGATCAAGACCACTAAAGTATCCTAAAAAAATATAGGGGTCCCATGAATCAACCATGAAATATTCATTTTCAGAAGCATCCTAGGATGGACATTTTTTGTGTTTGCACGAAGTTTGGGGATAGGGTTGAGGCCTTCTTAGACCGATATGGGTGGTTGTCAAAATTAGGGTCCCCTTTTTTGGGTACCCTAAATTATAGGTGCCGTGTTATAATAGGGGCCCAAAAAAAGACCATAATTTAGACAACCACCCATATGTGTGTAGGCAAAACTTCATACCGAGGAAATGTACTGTAGCCCCAGTTCTTGCAAGCCCTAGGCTAAGACAATAAAGATGAGCGGATGCCTGGGCTTCGGAGTACCATGCTCTAATACTTCCGGGACCTAGTCCTTAAAAGGGAACCGTTATGAACGAAAAGCCTATCCCTTTCTTCTCCCTGGTAACTTCAAAGTTCAGATGCTGACAGGTTCCAAAGCTACATGCAGCAAAACCTGAGGGAGCAGATGCCCTCCCAGGATTTTGCTTCCGAGATGCTCGACGAGAATCGGCCGCAAGAAGAAGCTAAACGCGAAGAAATACAGGGGCCTGAATAGTTACTTATAGTATTTTGGGGGTTCCCTTATTATAACTATTATAATGGGCCCAATCTCCTGTTGTAATTATTCAGGCCCCTATATCATACTGTTCGAAACCCTCCCGACAGCTTCACCCGAAGGTTTAGCCATAAGCCACCCAAAGGAGCCTCATGACCCCTAAACCCTAAACCCTAAACCGTCATGATGAGTTTCTATTCTATTTGAGGCCTTCGATTTGGGGTGATCTTTGGAACAATGGACTAACGGGTCGCGAGTCTGATAAAGACCCAGAGATCCCGATACTCCCTCAAACAAGAGGTCGGCCGTAAACTATAGAGGGTTCCCGAGTATCATGTAGGCAAAGTAACTTGCTTAGTTAAGGGGTGCTGTTCGAAGTTCGATTCATGGTGATCTTGGCAGGGCATCCTCTCTTGTTGCAGCTACGGCAGTTGGATGCTGATCATAGAAGCAAGCCAAGCGCTTTCTGACGCGAAGCCTTGCCGGGAACTCGCGTTTAGACTATGCTTAACTACTTGACGATACGTGTACAAATCCTTCCAGCCAGGCAACCTAACGAATACAAGCTTGGTACTGCATCCGGCGTGGCAGTTTCGATTGAAACCCAAGTTGCACAGTATCACTCCCACCTGCTTCATGACAGTTGTCCACATACTAAAACCTGCTATCCTTGACCTCTGAACACCTAAACACCTGAAGCCTAAACCCCTAAGCCCCTGAATCGTAGAACTCTAGGACCCTTAATCTGTGAAGCCGGAGGATCGTCAGCAGCTACAAGAGAAGCTGCAGCAGCTGGTTGCACTGTGGAGTGCCTTTGCTCAAGAAACGGCCGAGCAGAGACTGTATGGGGTTTAAAGTGAGGTTTATGCGATTTTGTATTGGGAATGTAGAATAAGGCTTCTAGATGAGTTCACGGCTTTATGGAGCTTAACATAGGGGTCTTAATCAGGACAGTATGTGTGCAGGGTTTAAGGAGGGTCTTATAGGGTTAGTGCCGGGGCCTGACTAGTGAGAACAGGGTCTTTGGGTAATAGTATGGCGGTAAAGAAGAGCGACTATAGTAATGGGGTCATCTAATGGTTTCGGGTGGTGTGAGGTTCTGCCCTGTTTTGGATTTCTGTGCTTGAAGGGTGGCTTTAGGCCGGCGGTACCTGCACGAGGTTCGAGCAGCAGCTCAAAGATGGGCACGGCCACAGCTTGGTCTTTAGGGTTCGGGTTTAGGGTTAAGGGCATCCTGGATGTCTCGATTGAGGCGAGACCATCAAATCAAACTCAGAGTTCCACAAGGTCACAAAGCTATATACGAAACATAACTGTTGTACTTCATGGCGAGGTTTATATATAGTTTGAAATGACCTGGATTAGACTTTACGATTAGATAGGTGAAAACGGGTTTAAGCCCGCCACCGAAGCTGGCACTCAGGAGAGGCCCGCAGCGTCGTGGTTTTCACTGGTGCGGGCAACGTGGCTGATAGTATATAGAAGCTTGAAGGCCTTGCATAATTACCAACATTATATCATTATTTGGATTCAAGATTCGGGATTCAGGTGATTGTGGAGTTCGGTTTGTTCAGGCATCGCTGGACATACTTCGGAAAGCCACACGGGCTCTCTGAAGGAACTGGTTGCGCTCTGTCCCAAAGTCCCAACCGTTTACAGCTTGGGTGAGAGCTTGCCTATCGTTCAGCCTCCACACAGGCTCCCACTTGAATGACCGGGTCTTGTTTCGTACAGCGAAGCTTCAAAGTTGATCGTCCAAACTGTATTCGCGGAACACAGGCGCTGTGCAAGAAAAGCGCCACCACCCCTCCGCGCAGTATGATTTCCTTGCAATCCATGTTGAAGCATTATCTACCAAACTTATCAGAATTTTTCAGTCTTGCCAGGTATCAAGACGAATTCCGATACGGATATCTCGGTCCAAGTTCGGATCTCACTCAGGTATCAGCACGGCAGCCGGCCTACCCGACTACCGTGGCAGCTCTGCTGCAATAGGATACGACAACTCACGGAAAGAACAAGGCTTCAGTGCGTTCGAAGTCGCCAGAGCGTCAACATCTGTAGTGTGGCCTACTGGTACATGAATATGGGCTGCTTGCGTTATGGTCGCACTTAGTACAGTGCACACTGTTGCTGCGGTTATCATAATTGTGATATACAGATTGACTCATTGCTGTTGTTCCATTCTTTGTAGATCTTTGTAGTTGTAACCCTGCTAACTAGTGCAAGCAGTGGCTCTCGAATTCAGAGGTTGGTTTGGACTTTATGACAGGACATTCTCAAACCGTGGTAATGAGGAAGCCGAGTAGCTTCAGATTGGATTCAGGCTGTTATGAGGTTCTACACATTTGAAATTGAGCGAAGGGGTATTCTGGAGGTTTTTTGGTAAGGGTTCTATCGGCATTATTATGGTAACTTAGATTATGGCCAAAGCATACTCAGATATTCTTGGGTTACATCTGTATCAGCTCAACACGCAGGCGAAGATTATACTTATCGGGGGAATGTAGATGCTTCATAGACGAGTCCCCGACCACTCATCGAAGCTGTCCGCAAGGCTGAAACAATTCAATTTCAACGCTTGTTTATGAGCCCTCCTCCCCCCTAAGCCCTAAAGCTCCAAACCTAGACCCCAAACCCAAATCCCAAACCCCCCAAACCCTAAACCCCGAAACCAGAACCCGTATAACACCCTAAGCACTACCTTGAACTACCAAAACCTACTATTTTGTAGGGTCCCTATAAATTCCATATTAGGGCTTATAATAAGAGCCTACAATAAAGTAGGTTATGGTAGTTTAAGGTAACTCATGGTCTTCTTCTTTCATCCCGACGGACTCCGAGGGCCTCAGGGCGTTTGGACGCGGAAGCTACGGGGAGAAGCCGTGACGGACCTGGACCTCCATCAAGGCAGATTTAGGGGTTTAGGGGATTTAAGGGGGCTATAGGGGTTATACGTAGGGTTGTCGGGATGATAGGGATTATGGGGTTTAGGAAGGTTTAGGGGATCAAGAGGACTTAAGGGGACTATAGGGATTATAGGAGCTTCTTCTGTGAGTTTGGCACTCTAAGGTGAGGATGTTTTAGGGCGTGGTGTCAAACCATGGTGGCGGGTAATACGGAGTGACATAAGACTCCTCTTCCGCCTACTTCGGGGGTGCTGGATGGTGGGTTCAGGGTCTACGGGCCCAATATACTATATTCATAATGAGGAACCCCCCAAATAGTATGGGTAATTATCTAGGCCAGCTTAGTATATACCACCGGGTTGTGGGATTATGGCCCGGGAACGATGTGACTGGCTCGAAAGTGCAAGTCTGATGTAATAGAACCAGCAGTGCGCCAAAGTCTGGACTGCTTGTTGCTCGAAGAATCCGGAATGGTTAGTTCACGTAGTATGAAATCTCGTTGTTTTCTCAAGTCAGTCTTATCAGCCTGAAGCCGCACGAGAGGAGTGTCAGCCATTGTCCAAGAAGTACTCGCCTGGCACAGGTCTGGAACCAACTGAAGCCCATCGCGGGATAGCACGGCTACTGAAGGCAGGTTTGGTGGCCTTCGTCGCAACCACAAATGTGGATGGCTTGCACAAAAAGGCCGGGCATTCATGTATCTTCCCCATATCTGCATCGAGCTGCGGTAGCTAAGGAATATCAGGCTTGGAAGCAAAGGTAGCACGACGCCAGGTGTTGAGGCTTATAAGCTAAAAATCAGATGATGACGTAGAGAAGTTAGTGCATAGGTTCCTACATTAGTACCCTTATACATCCCTTATAGTATCCCTATAGTATCCCTTAAAAAACCGCTCCGAAAGGCAGGGCTGCCTTCAGAGTGCTTGGCCGAGCTACATGGCAACAGCTTCGAGGACAGCAGGAAGGCTCAGAAGCGCAGAATCAACACCCCAATGCTTTAGGGCTTATATATATATATATATATATATATATATATATATATATATATATATATGATTAGGGCTTATATATAGGGCTTATGTAGGGTTTATGTAGGGTTTATATAGGGTTTATGTAGGGTTTATGTAGGGTTTATATAGGGT
Source organism: Symbiodinium sp. CCMP2592 (assembly GCA_905221615.1). Classification (NCBI taxonomy): domain Eukaryota; class Dinophyceae; order Suessiales; family Symbiodiniaceae; genus Symbiodinium; species Symbiodinium sp. CCMP2592. Next base: position 76,423 of record CAJNDT010000078.1, read on the forward strand.
TTATGTAGGGTTTATGTGGGTTTATATAGGGTTTATGTAGGGTTTATATAGGGTGTATGTAGGGTTTATGTAGGGTTTATGTAGGGTTTATGTAGGGTTTATATAGGGTTTATGTAGGGTTTATGTCGGGTTTATATAGGGTTTATGTAGGGTTTATGTAGGGTTTATGTAGGGTTTATATAGGGTTTAGGGTACCATGACATGCATCGATTCAGCGGTTTGTTGCACGATGGCCAAGCAGGAGGAGTGCGGCAAGTGCGGAAGCAGGCCGACCCGTGTGCTTCTACCCGTGGCCGTGGATGCGAGACCGAGATTCTCTACGGCCCAACCATCTCAAAGCAAGTGTTCACTTTGGGTGATCTCAGCTCGTGGTCCCTATCGTAAAATTTGAACCCTCAGCCCTATACTACAAGGGCCGCTTTTAAGGGACCCTAAAACCTAAGCCCTTGGGTAGGTTCGAAAGAGACTTCGTGGTGCGCACCGCGACGAGCCTCTTCGACCACGAGACGGGAAGGCTATAGGGCCATACGGCCCTATTGTCTTGGTAAGGGGTTTAGGGTTTTAGGTTTAGGATTTAGCGTTTCGGGGTTTCGCTGCAGTGACTGGAAGCGACAAGTGGCATAGCTGCAAGATCAGCCCGCACCCGAACAAGAGGACGAGACGGAACTCAAGAACGAATACGATGAAGCAAATCAGCATGGATTTATTGATGGCGGTGGGTATAGAGAAGACGGTCCGTTCTGTGCTAGGGACCTGTCTAGAATCAACCTTCAAGTCTTAGACCCCCGGCACATACCCGGTGGCTGCAAAGCCGAAGGAAGTGTTGGTAGGTAAGCTGTCGAGGACGATCCCTGCTGGCCAAACTGTTTGGATCTTGGGCTCTAAACACCCTGCCTTACAAGCTGCCCCCACCCTGTAATAGTGACTATTTGGGCCATATTATATTCCTATTTTACCTGCCCCACCCAGATGTAACCGTCGATGAAACATTGCGTCCAGTCCAAAACTACGAGCCCACGATTCGAATGCTAAGATGGGTGAGCTAGTCATCCTAAATTTGTCCTACAGGGTAGACCCATGTTCCAACTTTGTGGAGCCAGTATGGCTGAATCCCCTAAGCCCTACACCGGACTGCCGGAGGCGCTGCGAAGAATGTGGTGGCCCACTGCGGGACACGAAGCTCGGGACGATTTAAGCTCACGGAGTGGTTTCTGGCTGCCTACTTGGCGGTTCATGGGTAGTTATAAGTGGGGTTATAAGTGAGGTAACTATAGTTATGACCCATATTAGGGGACCACCTAAAACTACCCATGGACCTCCTAGTAAGCATGGTCAGGATGTCCAAACATTTATGTCTAGTTTCAAGCAGCAGCATGCGTCTTTCTTCATCACCGGCTTTCACGGGCTTTTACTCCGCGTAGACATGAGACCAAGAATACGAAAACACAGAAGCAAGAATACGCAAACACAGAGGCAGCACCCCTTGCGAATGCAAGAGAACACACTACCCTTCAATTTTGCACTCACCGGGGAACATGATCTGAAGACGGAGAGAATGTCTGAACCTGACCTGGTTGCAGAAGGCACCGTTGTTGGTTGCTTGTATTGGGTTCTCCGGGGCACTTTCAGCCACAGACTGCTGGTGTGGAAGGGCAAGCATTCATCGGTGGCCGGCGAAAACATAGAAATCCCAAATTGCGCCACCTAAACCCCTAAACCCTAAACGCCAAACCTGAGCCTAGGATTGTGAACTTTGGCAACACCGTGGAGCAAGTGCCTTCGATGGAGGCTGCCTACGACCGAACCTGGGCTCCTTGCCATCTTTGGGCTTTAGGGTTTTGTATAAGGGTTCAGGGTTTAGGGATCCTTTAGAGGGTTCCGTTAAGGGTACTCGAAGGGTTTTGGGGCTTGTTTGGGCTGAGGGGTGTTTGGGCTTCAGGGGGGTTCCTTCAAACTAGAGGGGTTCTACGGATTCTACTTTCACCCGCACTGGATTTCTGGGTTGGGGGTTTGGGTTTTAGTGGGCTGAGGGCGTTTAGGGTTTGAGGCGGAGGGTTCATGTTTTGAATCCGGTTACACGGTCTTGGCGCTTGGATGCAGTGTTTCAGGTTTCGGGTTCGGGGCTTGGTGGTTTAGCTTGTACGGTTTATGGGGCTTGTGCCGGACTTGCAGTAAGAGGGTTCTGATTACAGTTGCAGGCACCTTACTTGGGGTCAACCTACTTATAGCCTACTTACCTACTCTAGCTACAACGGCAACTTGGTGTCGGAAGCGCAGGTAGGAGTTTGTAGGGGTCTCGACAAGCAGGCGGCTGAAGGGTCGTCGCGCTTCTGATCTCGGGTACGGGATTCAAGACTTTATACCTTGCTTGAAAGTGCTGTAGTTTACTATGTCGTCTGTTGCAGTATGTCATGATTTATAGTGTACAGAGGGTAAATTCAAGACGGGGCTTTGCTTAAGGTACTGCGAAGGGTAGACTTTTATCCCGGCAAGGTGGCCATAAACCAATCGCACAGCCCACGTATAGTACAAGATATGGGTCTTCATGTTTGGGGTTATAGTCGCATGGCACATGGCTGAATTACGCTGGCGATTTGAGAGCCTTGTTTCCGTGTGCTCTCGCCAGACTGAAAGTAACAGCCTTCCGGCCCCGACCGCCTAACCCTCGTGGCCGAAACCCGAGACCCCAATGACAGAGGAGCGGGAATAATTACTAATGTTATCCGATCCCTTAGGGTTCCTTTTTATAGTAAGCATAACACACCCTCATAGGCAACAAAAACAAATTCCATTCTATCCCAACACCCCTTCCCCCCGCCTGCCTCCCTCAACCGCCCATCATGGTTGGCGGTCAGGGTTTAACTTCGTTCCTTATCTGCGGGAGCCCCTCGGAATGGCATCAAGGAGTGCCCGAAACCCTCAGCCGCAAGCGTAAGCCTCGACCTCAATTTCTGAACCGTAGTCCTAAATTCCTCAGCCCCAAGCTTTTACATTGTGCCCCATCCGGCGACAAGGTCCAATGCCTCAAAGCAGACTTGGTGGTCGTCCTAGGCATCGCCAGGGCATGGGGGAGGGGATCTTGACACAGCTTTGGGCTCGGAAGTGCAAGGGTAAGGGTTACGGGTTATACTGGTGCTACACTTCACGCCCAACAGATCCGGTGCCCCCCCGGTTCGCCAAGCCCTAAACCCTTGTAAATCCTACATACCCTCAACTGCAGGGACAGTGTTGACGGTGCGAGGTTGAGTGAGGTGCGGGGTTCGTCGCGAGCAAGGTGTCACATGCGGAGCATACTGCCCGAGGATTCTACGTTCTGTTGCTCACTTCCCTCTCAACCCAAGACTCGGCGAACAAACATGGAGCCCTGGAAGGCAGAACCACCCGAAGCGTCAAATCCCCAAAGCCCCACTCGGAACCGAGAGCGACGGTTGAGGGTGGAGGCATCGTCGGCGGGGCTTAAGACAAGTTTAACAAGTTTAGGGTTTTCAAAAACTTCAATTTCTTATAGCCTGCACCCGGTAGAATCAATCCCATCCTTGGACTCCTAAGCCCGAACTCCTAAACCCTAAACCCCTAAACCTAGACCGGCTGCGGGATAGAAAGAGGCGCTTAAAAAAAAAGAAAAACAAACCAAACCCCCATGAGCCAGAAACCCCTAAACCCCTGAAACCCCAAAACCATAAACTGGAAACCCCTAAACCCCCATGAACCAGAAACCCCTAAACCCCTAAGACCTTAAACTAGAAACCCTAAACCCCCATGAACCAGAAACCCCTAAACCCCTAAGACCTTAAACTAGAAACCCTAAACCCCCATGAACCAGAAACCCCTGAAACCCCGAAACCCTTGAAACCCTTGAAACCCCTAAACTCCCAAAACTTTAAACCCAAAGCTTGCAGGGAGCAGCCTGAGTGTGCCAACAGCCTGTGATCTTCCAGAGGACTGGGTCCCTTAGGGCTTAACTGGGTTTAGTGTGAAACTAGAAGTCACGGCAGCTCTTTTCTTGCGTTATCGGACTTGAGCCAAGTGCATTGCACAGGCCATGCTAATCTGCTAATCTTCTCTTTCTCGGCACGTGTGTGTCATCCTTGTGCATGGGCCATGATGGGCCATGCTCTCACTTTGGGATTCACACTGGTTCAAAAACAACTCCAATTTTTTGGAGGCTACGGCGGGGCTTGTCGCCACACACTGACCATGAAGAGCACGGTCAGCACGAAACGGATATCCGTAAAGCTCTGGCAGCCCGTTCCGCAGACGCTCCGCGCAAGTGCCGCCTCGCGGTTGTCGAGGCTGCTGCGGCCGCCCCTTGTCCTCGAGGCCGTACTTGTAGAGGACGTGGCCACAAAGGAGGTCGTAAACGCCAAAGTCGCAGAGGAAGTTGTGGCAGACGATGCGGCCGTCCAAGATATTGCCATAGAGGAATCTGGCCAAGAATGGCGTCACAGCACTTGTAGTTGCCGGAAGCATTGCCACACACGATGCTGGCCATGAAGATGTGGCAGCAGACAGTGCTGTCAAAGGAGATGTAGTTACCAGTTGTATCCTCTGATGTCCTATAGGATGTGTTTCTGGACGACGTCGGCGAAGAAAAGACAACGATGGACCGCGGCTTGGTCGACAAGGTCATGGCAAGTCTTGATTTGGAAGACGTGCTTGTCAGGGTGGAGCATGACGTGGCGGAGGACATGGCCGCAAGGGTAAATGAAATGTAGGAGGTAGGTTGTGAGATGCCGGCATACTCGTCGTAGACAATGACGTCATGCAGGATGTAGTCAATGTAGTCCTCCAGCCCGATATCGACGTAGAAGGTGTGGTCGTAGAGGATGCTGTAGTCGCGGAAGATAATGCCACAGACGGTGTCGTCATTGAAAAAGTGGTGGCGCGGCAAGGTGCTATACAGGACGCCGTCAGTGAAGATGTTGGTATAGAGGGGAGTTTGCATAAAGGAGGGCATTGTGCATGTTGCCGTAAACGAAGATTACGAAGATGCGTTGTCGTAGAAGCTGCAGTTGTGGTAGATCTCGTCATAGACGATGTCGTTGTAGAGACTGTTGTCGTGGAACATGCTTTCGTGGAGGATCTCGCTGGGGATGTAGTTTGTGGTAGAAGACGTGTAAAGGATGCGGCCGTTGATGGTGGACGGTGACTGCAGAGGTGGGGAGCTGTCATACACCATGTGGTCGAAGAGGGATCTTGCCGTAAAGGGTACTGATAGGGGACTGATGGATGCGGCCGGTGGAGATGATGATGTTGATCTTGTGGTCGATGATGTTGACGTGGAAGCTGTGCTCGTCGATGATGATGTACAGGTCCCGGTAGTCGATGGCGCTGATGTAGAAGATGTGTCGTCGAGGGGGTTGGTGTAGAAGATGTCGTGGGCCTTGATGTTGGCGTAGAACATGTAGCCATCGAATGTAATTATGTAAAAGAGATGGTAGCCGACGGTGTCGATGTTGAAGATGTCGTTGGCGAAGACACTGATGTCGAGGATGGGGTAGTCGATGATGTAGATGTGGAGGTAGCAGGTGTGGTCGTCAGAAATGTTGACGTGGAGGACGTTGTAGTCCACGGTGGTTGACGAACATGTTGATGTAGAGAAAGTGGTAGTCGATGATGTGGATGTAGAAGATGTGGCCATCAGCGACGCTGATGTAGAGGGTGCAATAGTCGACGATGCTGATGTAGAAGGTGTGGTCGGCGAACATGATGATGTAGAGGACGTGGTAGTCGATGATGTGGACGTAGAAGCAGTGGCCGTCAACGATGTTGATGTAGACGGTGTGGTAGTCGCCGATGCTGATGTAGAAGATGTGGCCGTCGAGCTTATTGATGTGTCAGATATGGTCGGCAATGATGTTGATGTGGATGTGGACGATGTGGTCGTCGAGCATGTTGATGTAGTAGAGGCGGCCGCCGAAAATGGCGGAGCAGAGGATGTGGTAGCCCACGATGCTGATGTAGAAGATGTGCCCATCCAAAATAATGTGGAGGATGTGGTAGTCGACGATGTCGATGTAGAGGTGCTCGGCGAACATGCTGATGTAGAGAACGTGGAAGTCAAAGATGTGGATGTAGAAGGTGTCGTTGTCAACGTTGTTGGTGTAGAGGATGTGGTAGTCGACGATGTCGATGTAGAGGTGTTCGGCGGACATGTTGATGTAGAGAACGTGGAAGTCAAAGATGTGGATGTAGAAGGTGTCGTTGTCAACGTTGTTGGTGTAGAGGATGTGGTAGTCGACGATGTCGATGTAGAGGTGCTCGGCGAACATGTTGATGCAGCGGACGCGGTAGTGGATAATATGAATGTAGAAGTAGAAATCGCCAGAATGTTGATGTAGAGGATGTGGTAGGCGAGGAGGTTGGTGTAGACGGTGTGGTCGGCGGACACATTGATGCGGAGGATGTCGTAGTCGATCATGTTGTTGTAGAACGCGTGGCCGTCAGCAATGTTGATGTAGGGGACGTGCGACTTGGAGATGTTGATGTAGAAGATGTGCCCATCAAAATATCGATGTAGAAGACCGGTAGCTGACGATGTCGATGCAGAGGATGCCGTCGGCGAAGACGTTGATGTAGAGGACACTGTGGTCAATGAGGTTGGTTCAGAAGATGTAGTCGTCAGCAATGTTGATGTACAGGTCATGGTAGAAGAAGAGGTTGCTGTAGAAGACATGGTCGCCGAATATTTAGATGTAGAGGATATGGTAGACGATGATGTTGCCGAAGGTGTGGTCATCGGCAATGTTGAAGTGGAGGGTGTAGTAGTCGAGGAATGTTTGCACAAGTCCACCGTAGCACGGCATACAGACGGGAACGACGAAGCAGTCGAAACGACACCGAACAGCAAGTCCGCCTCAGGGCACAGTATGTAGACGGAGAAGACGAAGAAGCGCGCGACGGCACCAAACTGGAAGTCCGCCTCATAGCACAGTATGTAGACCGAGGAACGAAGCAGTGCGCGACGGCACCAAACAACAAGTCCGCCTCATAGCACAGCATGTAGACGGAGAAGACGAAAGAAGTGCACGACGGCACCAAACAAGAAGCCCGCCGCATAGCACAGTATGCAGACGGAGACGACAGAGAAGTACACGATGGCATAGAGCAAGAAGTTCGCCTCATAGCACAGCATGTAGACGAAGACAACAAAGAAGTGCACGACGGCACAGAACACAGTGCACGGACCATGAGAAGACCTGCATGCCCCAGGAACGGTCCCGAGGCTCCGCTACCAATGTGAAACTAGAAGTCACGGCAGCTCTTTTCTTGCGTTATCGGACTTGAGCCAAGTGCATTGCACAGGCCATGCTAATCTGCTAATCTTCTCTTTCTCGGCACGTGTGTGTCATCCTTGTGCATGGGCCATGATGGGCCATGCTCTCACTTTGGGATTCACATTTAGGGTTGAGGGTTTAGGTGTTTAGGGTTGAGGGTTTAGGGGTTTAGGGTTTAGGGGTTTAGGGTTTAGGGGTTGAGGGGTTTAAGGTTGAGGGTTTAGGGGTTGAGGGGTTTAGGGGTCTTAGGGTTTAGTGCCGACTCAGACCTACCTTTGTCAGGGTTCCATATCATGGTTTCTATTTCTAGATCCTTAAAAAGTTAGTCATCTGGGCCACAGGTAGGGTCTAGCGTTGACGGTGTAGGGTTTGGGATTTGGGACGTACAGGGTGGTCAAGGCTGGAGGAAGTTCAGGGCATGTAGGGTTTAGGATTGTATCTCTGCGTGTCGGTTTGTCCGTCTCTCTCTCTTTCTCTCTCGCTCTCTCTCTCTCTCTCTCTCTCTCTCTCTCGCCCGTTGCATTCGCAATCCTGGATGTCGAACTGAAAGCAATCCCGAATCCCAAGCCCCGAGACCATAAGACTCATCGCCTGAAAACCCTAACTCGAGGCCCTTGCCCAAGCCTTACCCCTTCCCCGCAACTCCTGTCGGAAACCTTAATCCCAAACCTATATAGCCCCACAACCCCTTTACCCTAAGGGTCCGAGCGCCTAGTAATCATATACTCTCCCAAATGGTATGTAACCTACATAACTACATACTATCCGAAACCTAAGTACCCAATTATTGGGTCCTTTGGACCCTTAGGGTAGTAAGTACCTATAGGGGTTCCTTTAAAGGGTTCCTTTGAAGGGGTCCCACAAGGGTTACTATAAGGGTACTGCAATATAGGGGCCTTATTCAACCCCCCCCCCCCCTTTTATCCGAAAGCCCAGTCGGGCGGCAGGAGAGTTTGCCTGCGCGGGAGAGCAAGCCGGCACCTTCGCCAAGATATCAAGTTCAGGAACCCAAAATCATAAGCACAAGCATTTTATAGGGATATCCCTACCTTATTGGGTTTCTTTATAAGCGGGTTTATATGGGTTGTTGTTTGACATTCGAAGTGTTTTAGAGTGTCTTGGTTTGGGGTTAAGGTGTAGGGGTCATGCCAAGCCGTGAAGATGTCGTTTGACACTCTAACTGTTGTTAGTGCTGATAAGAGTGTCTTGGTTTTTGTGCTGATAAGAGTGTCTTGGTTTGGGGTTTAAGGTGCAATTGTTATGGGCTGGAAAGGATGGTGTTGGAGTTGCAAGGCTTTTCGGAATGCCCCAACGAGCAGTGAAGCTATGAGCCCGGAAATCATGTCATAGACATAGGCATACTTGTAGACTATACTATACCTATACAGTGATGACCGGAAAGTAAAGGTGATCTGGCTGACATGTGTCGTGATGGCAGCAAGTGCTGCTATGCTCAAAAGATCCGATCGCAAGACTGGTATGCAGGAAGGTGGCCGTTTGGTCATCGTCAACCTCCAGCGGACCCCCAAGGACCCGCGTTGCCTGAGGGCTCAGATTCGTTTCTGTAGCAGTTGCTGACCCGGATATCCGAAAAGCTTGAGCTAGGACCCCAGATGAATGAGAACCTATTGCCGCGAAACCCTACAATGCTGATGCATCACTGCAGCAACTTGCAGGACGATTTTGCCAGCTTGCGGCTATATGCTGCCTGCGACACTGTCATGGCGCCTCGGAATGAGATGGTACTCAAATTGAGAACTCAAAACCCCAATGCAGGGATCTGAGGAATGTATACATAGAAACTCTACAAAGCATACAGAGCCGAAGTCCTGTGAATCAAGTTCCCTCGTCTATAAACCCTAAACTAACCCTTAACCCCCCTCAATCTTGAGCCCTAAACCAAACCCTGCTTGTGGCCCCAAAGACCTACCCTTTAAGGAACTTTCTACGTAAAGGAAACTGCAATAAGAAACCCTAAAAAGGTCGGTCTTTGGTAGCTCTTTTCGGCTACAGGTGCGCCCTAGGCCCCGAACCCAATCCTTCGCCGAGGCCTTCGTCGAGAAGCAGCTGCTGGGATGAGGGTGAGACTCTTCGGGGACCATGGGTTCCTCTGAAGAGCCCCACTTGTATCAAGTTAAGGGTATTTGGGGTTTAGGGGTTCATAGGGGTTTAGGGCTAAGGGTTTCATAGGAGCCCTCTTGTATCAAGTGTAGGGTTTGGGGATTAAGGGTTTGAAGCTTCTAGCCGTTATATAAGAGCCAGTGCAATGTGAATAGAACTCTTTCCACCGCATAACCCAAAGCTGTTTCTGATCACTAAGACCTTTTACTCAGCAGCAACACAGGGGTTTCACCAGTTGTGGTATTATTCCTGGGGCTTCCTTAATGTTACTATACGCAAAGAGAACCCGAAACTTATTTCGAACAATTCATCATTAAGGCTTCTATGTTACAGTGTATATGTATGTGTACATAGAGAAAAACATGGTTAATATTAGTCTGGGCTTCTACTGGCTAGGCCTGAATCTATAACAATCATTATTGTGTGTTTGCTTGCTTCAACTGCCATTTTGTTGTGTATGTATGTGTTTCTTGATATGCACTTGCCTGCATGCAGGTTTTTTTACACATCTACAGCGACAGATAGACGGACATACGCGCCTCTGAAAGTACACAGACACCTGAAGGGAACATCGAAGCAGGGCAAAGTGTCTTAGTGGCTGAGTGGACACACTTTACACTTTTGGGGATAATATTACCCACTATGATACACTTGTGGGGCTTATGAACTCAGCAACTGAGGTGTAGCATGAGCTATACCGCCTAGCAGCGTCTCACGACAGCTTGGGTCCAGGGCACAAGTCTAGGAGCTCCGAATTTTCGATGTTAGGGTTGATGGTTTTGGGTTTAGGGTGTAGGGTTTGGTTTAGGGTTTATAGGGGTGTAGGGTTTAGGGTGTAGGGTTGAGGGCTTAGAGGATTGGATCTTTGATTTTATCCGCTTCGTTTCACCAATCTCGAGCACGACGACATGGAAATACATAGCGTGCGACCAGGAAGCCAGCAATTTCAAGCATGCACTTGCTTGGTGCTGAGCGCGCTCAAAACCGGGCGGTGCCACAGTGTACAGTAAGCCCCGCTGCCTTCCATCCAGGCCGACTGTTACACTCTGAGCTTTGTAGGCCCCCTACTGTAGACGTATGAGCAGGGGCAGATGTTGTAATTTGGAGATATGTGTGTTGCCAGACAGGCCAATGAAGTGCAGCAGTGGATGTCTGTGGCTTGAGTCCGATGCTGTACAGCTGGTGCCGCAGTAGAAAGAAAAAGGAATGCATAGTCGGAATCTGAAGTGCGTCGTTTTGGGAATCCGACACTCGAAGCTGCAAGTGCAGGCTTCCATCCCGTAGCCCGAAAGCGCGAAGACCGTACATACTTGCAAAATGCTACAGTCTCAGACACAGCTGGAAGCATGCCTTCAACTCTAAACCCTACTCTAAACTAGCATGAACCCTAGCCCTCAACCAGAACCATAAAACCTATACTCCCTAAACCCTGAACTCTAAAGCCAGAACTCTTTCAATTCGGGCGATGCAGAAAAGGAGCTCCAAAAAAAAAGCCAGAACTCTGATCCCCAAAAGCCAACACCCTCTGTACACGATCCTCAGGCCAGCACACCGGTGGTGCGCAGCGGGCGTGCCACGGTCCACTGGTGCAGAGCCCAGGACTTCAAGGATCAGGGGACTTCGGAATTAGGTCATAGGATACGATTAGAGTCAACTCGAGATTATGGCAGTGTGTTGGCAAACCACAAGCGAAGCAGCCGTTGTGTTCGAAGTTCTGTTTGTTCTCAGGTCTTCAATGTTTTCGGGCTTAGGATAGTAGTATGGTGGGTTAGCTTCGGTGAGGTAGATAGTTAATAGCACGTGAACCCCGAGACAAGGGCCTCGAATATGCAGTGTAGCAGCGATGGAGTACAGCTCGAGAGAACTGTCGCAGTTACACATGTCCTAGCCGAATAAGACCACAACCGAAGGATCGACGATCGGGCAACACATGTCTGGAACACAACAACATCAACACCTACCGCAGCACCGTTGGGGGATCTTGTGATAGCACAAGTTGAAGGATGCTTAGCATCGAAACCACAGTTGTTGTGCTGGTCATCTCCGCCGCAATTCCCTGCTGCACCTACTGGTAATACTCTATTTGGTACTGGTGCTGTTTCATTGCTACCAGTAATATTTCTTTCCATAAGGGTGCATGAGTCCAAATCGTATATACATTGGCCTTAAAGTAGTCCCTATATACAGATACTTTGGGACCTTAGGGTTCATTATTGTTACAATCTCGAACCAAAGTCAGTATGGAGACATTTTTGAATGCGAGTCGCACGATCAGTCGCGTCATAAACACGAACCTTGTTCTAAGACTTAATAGATATTGGAGTCTGCAGCATCACACAGGCCAAGCAAACTCCGGCGTGACGGGAAAACCCGGAAAATCTGTTTTTGGAAACGATAACAGCACTGTTCTTGTAACGTACATAGTATAGCACGAAGACGAACAGATGAGTTCAGACCGTCTCAGCTGCGTGACCACATACACAACCGAAGCGAGACTAGCAATGACAATGTTCGACAGTCACTTGAACTCAAGCTGCCAAAAGCTTCGGTTCGTAACACCAAACCTGAATTACCAAGTTGCAACCAGAGTGACAGGGCATCCCTGAGCCCTGGTCCCTGACTGCAGCCATGCAGACACTACTAATCGCAATAGCAATAAGAAAGATTATGATGATGACCACGACGGTGTTGCTGCTTATGCTTCTGACGCTAAAGAAGAGGCGATGGCGATGACGATGAGCAGCAACATCGCAACTAGAATCGCTAGTGTGGCGGCTTGTTAAAGCAGCAGTTATGCTAGCAATAGAGAGCCTGGCATACGAGCCAACCACATTATCAAAAGTGTGTAAGGAACACGGCACAAAGTGCGTAAGGATCGAATCTCAGATCGTACAGAGTCCTAGTGTGGTACCCAACCAGCAGTGAGCAACCGAGGCGAATGTATGGCTTCCGCAAGAAGGCCAAGAAGGATCACAGCATCATCGCTTTGCGCCCAGTTCCGAGACGCGACCATGCCACAATACGAACGAATCCATCAAAACCCTGGAGCTCCTTCATGTTTGCAGATGCAGCTTGGAATCACTGCCAGCCGTGGTAAAAAGAAATATGTAGAATCCCCCAGCCGTGAAGCCAGAACCCTAAACCCCGTAGGTTCCTCACACCCGGTCGAGCTCCTGGTTCTCGAGCCCCCTGTGGGCCACGGCTAGGATACACCGAGATCACCTGCTTTGCATGGATTTACTTTACTTAGGGGTACTTAGAAATAGTTTTTAATTTTTGGTCATTATAATCCCTAAGAAACAGCTAAAATTATAATTTTGGCTAGGGTTCTAAGTTCAGTATAGTTTAGAAGCCCGTAGACCTCGCTTGTAGCACATCTCGGTAGTGGAGCAGCTAATCTTGCAAGTTGCAATGTCAATGACTCTACCAGGCCTACCATGTTTGGAAGGTTAACAGGTTAACTCTTCCGTATTAGGGAATGCGCGCTCTAGACGCTGAATCCCCGGTCCTCAACCCAAAAATCCGACAACCCTCAATAACGGACCCTATATAAACCTTTATCTCGAACTCCACCACCAATCCCTAAACCTTAATCCCTAGACTGTTTAGGCTCCAAACCTCGAGCCCTAAATCCCGAACGTAGGTCACGGCTTGTAACCCCAAACCCTAAACCCAGAAGCCCTTTAAAGTAAATCTTGAAGTGACCCAGACCTTCCAAAATCCCTTAATTAAGGAATATACCTTAAATCATATTAGGGATCCTATTATAATTTAAGGTATATTCCTTAATTAAGGGATTTTGGAAGATCTGGAAGCGATGTCTTCCGAGGATGCCGTGGACCTGACGCTCCCACCAGCGGCTTCCCTGGCATCATCTGGAAGCTCCAGTAAAGTGCTTTTAGTCTCCAGGGCTTTAGGGCTGTGGTTTATTTTATAATATGATAAATCAATAATTTAATAATTGAACAACATAATATTTTAATAATATAGTAAAATAATAATATAATCAATATAATTTGTTGAGGTTTCTGGGGAAACCCTAAAAGAGGGCTTTCAAGCTCCGTCGCCTTCCGGGCTCGGGTTTGAGAAGTCTAGACTTCAGGAGTTCGGGGGTTTAGGGGGCTTTGAGGGTTTAGGGGTTAGGGGTTTAGGGGTTTAGGGATTAGGGTTTAGGGTTTAGGGGTTAGTTAAGGCTTTCAGGTTTTGTGTTCCAGGGATTTAGGGGTTTGGGTTTTTGGGTTTAGGGTCGTGCGGTCTAGGTTCCAGGGTCTTATAGCTTTAAGAAGATTTCTGTTTTTGGGTTCGACGGCAAGTTGAGAGGCTTGCAATCGTAAGCTTTATAAAGGCGGCAACGAAAAGAGGTTTGCAGTTGGAAGTTCAGGAACTTAAGGGTCTGGAAACCACTTTAAGTTTAGGGTCTTTGGGGTGTTTCGGGGTGAGGTCGTTTGGTTTCGGCATGGGTGCACGAACTATACTGTTCGTGGTTCTCTTGAAGGTGTGTGAGGTGCTTCTGCAAGCATGTCGAAGTGCCTTGTGGAGCTTGAGTGTAAAGCGGGCCAAATTCCTCCTAAATTCACCTCCAGGATTGCGCTGTAGGTAGAAGTCAGCTGAATTGTGGAACATGAAACCCTAAAACCAGCACGTGACGTAATTAGAATCTTCTGGTGTTTAGGGCTTAGGGTTGCGGCTATTGACACGGAGCGGAGGGAGGATCTCACTGAAGCGGAGAGCTCTCCGTGGAGTATGTGCTCGCTTGCGGCCACCTTCGGCCGAATCCCTAAACCACAACTCCGTAAACCCTATGGCCCCATCCCATGACCTATGAGCTTGAATCCCCCAAAATCGCTGTCCTAAACTCTCCAACCTAAACCCGAAGAGTGTAGAGTCGTTAATGGTTGAATCAGGGTTTTGGCGTCTTTTGTAGTACTGCAGTAGAACTATCCGGACGGAGCTGGCGGAAAGATGTTTTGTACATCCTAAACTCTGACCCACAGGGTCCAAGTACCCAAATAGTAGGGTTTCAGGTCCCAAAATCCAGACTCTGAATGGTTGTTGGACCTTGAAACCCTACTATTTGGGTACTTGGACCCTTAGGGTGAACCCTAAATCCTAAACTCTGGGGCCGACTTAACCCCTTATAGAACTCCTGAAGGGATACTATTGGTGATTGTTTACGCTGCCTTTGTTTGGCCTCGATGCTTGGAGGATCATGGGACTTGGTATGTCAGGCTCTAAGTACTGTTGTTGGGGCTACAAGTATAAGTACAAGCACAGTTGCCTTAGCACCATCCGTGCTACTAATTACATAAGTGCCCTGACCCTTTAAATGAGGTCGAATATCAAACCCGGGCCACCTGGATGGACCTGCCGGGCTCGGTTCTACAACCGCTCGCGCAGGCGTTCGTGGTTTGGGCTTCTAGGGTAAAGGAGCCCTCAAGCCCAAACCCTAAACCCCAAAGCGATTTGGAACGGTTTTGGGATTTAAGGTTCTTCCTTAACCCCAAGTAACCTACCCTTTTAAGGACTTATATAAAGAAACCATATTGGGGAACCCTAAAAAGGTAGGTTCCTTAGGGTCCAGGTTGGGTCTGTAGGGGACTCCGGGTTCCAGGTTTAGACTTCAGCCTTCAGGAATTTCGGGTTTGAGGTTTGTCTTGCAAGGACTATGACCCGAAGAGCTCAACACCATGAACTACGGTATCTGCCTAGAGAGGGGTGCGGCACATCAGTACATGTCCCTAAACAGGAGATATTGGATTGTTTTGGTAGAAAAGATGAGTGAAGTACGAGGAACAGTGTGAGTAGGACTCCTGAGTTCCTCCTGGCAAGCTGGCGGCCACTGTGCAAAGACGGTTTAGGGTTTAGGGGTTTAGGGTTTAGGGGTTTCACGAGCACACCTTCCATGGAAACTGCCTTGCTTCCAGTTCGTCCTTGTGCTCCGTGATGCGCGCTTGTGCACGGAATGTAGGGATGGTTGGGCATAGGGATTCGGACTGTCGGAGTGTATAGCTTCGGAGCTTTCAAAACTTCCGGATCTTCGTTCTTATCAAATCTACAAAGTTAGCCATAAAGCCGGTATCAAAGCCTACAGCTTCACGCGCTAAGCACTTAAAGGATCATGGGACTTAGTAATTGGGGTTATAAGTAAGGTAACTGCAGTTGTAGTTGCATATAACCTTAACTAAGGTACTCATAACCGTATTATAGCCCTGCTTACTAAGTCCCATGATCCTCCAAGTAGTGGACTCCGTCAAAACCCCGCCCCGGAAGGCCGGATATTCAGTCGATCGGGGGGCTCTCCACGCCCTGGAGCACGCGGGAAGCCGAGTTCTTGCAAGGTTATTTTAAAGCGGATATACTCAGATGTGCCCCCTAACTCTACTTTGATGATTAAGGCCCCTACATTGGGGTTAGGGATCACTGAAGCCTCGCACGCTAAGTAAAGTTACCCGGGTGGTGTGTTGTCACGAACGCTAGATTAGACGATAGATACATTGAAAATATGCAAGGTCATAACTCAAGAACCAGAAAACTGCTACTTTGCAGAGAATGATGACCCCGGAGACATTGACGCAGCACAAGACTGAGGACAAGGTTAGTGTCGTGACATCGGACCGTTTTGATGTTCTTGGGGCATTGAGGGCTTGAGAGGTTGCAGGTTGCTGGCGCTTGAGTTTAGGGTTCAGGATTTGGGGTTATCCGCAATCAGAACCTTTGAAACCCGCACCCTGAGTACTGCCCGCCACTCAATAACAGGTGGATAATCCTTATAATATAGACATATATTAGGCTCTGAATAGTAGCCTATTATAGACCGTTACTGTATGGTTATGGGGGCAGTACCCAACCCGCACCACAGGCCATGATAGCAATGGCACCACTCTGCTGCGATGTGGAGGCTCTCGACTCGTGTGGACCCACTGGGCTTGAATTGTGTGCCCTCGGGCAGTACCTATAGTCTCCATTGTAGTTCCTTTTTCGTTTACAACAATCTCTGTTATAAGATCCTAACCAAAGACTTGGTTAACCAAAAAATGGAACTACAATGGAGACTATAGGTATGCAGTCGTCCCGGTGCAGGGCAGCGGGTCTGATCGTTCGTTGTTTGTGTGAGTGTACCAGTAGTTTACCTACATTCGCGATTTTCCTCGGAACCCCTGCCATCCGAGGGCCAGGGTGATTTCGTGCGGAGGTGATGGAGCTTTCGTGCCAGCACACCCGCCGGGACAGCGATCCGAATCGAGCAGCTGGCATGATTCAGCAAAAGTTGTGAAGTCTGTGTGCAAGTTTGTTGTCACTGCGTCTGTCCAACAGTCAGTAGAAGAACGTGTGAAAATTCGTAAACCAATACCTATAGTCTCCATTGTAGTTCCTTGCTTTGGTTAACCAATTTTCTGGTTAGGATCCTAAAATGGAGGTTTTGGTTAACCAAAGAAAGGAACTACAATGGAGACTATAGGTAGATACAAAGTTGCATCAGAACAGATTACAAGGAACTGCAAGGAGGCCTGTAGTCTTCACAGGTTCTGAATGATGGCAAGCCCTGAACCTTAGCCTTAAACCCTAAATCGTGCTGAAATGACCTGCGAACATCTTTACGCACATATTGACATATTGAAAGTAGTGTCGTGATTGCAGGGACGATGCTTATTCACGTAGCCATGAAAGCCTAGGCCCACACCTTACGGTATGCCATTCGCCATGAACCGTCAATCCTCTGAATCTTGCACCCTCAAGCTTTCCCGTATTGTCGCCAGGCTACTTCCTCCTGCTCTACGAGCTTCAGAAAGGAGGTGGAATCCCTGCGGATTTAGGGTTTAGGGTGACGGCCACGATGGGGACATGGCGTAAGACATAATACTCGGCCCTCCCTCCCACCCAGGCGCATGCGCAATTACAAGTAAGACCTGAAGCACAACCCGAAAGCCCAACCAACCTTAGTCCCAAACTCTAAGCCATAATCCCGAAACCTGAAAAAGGACAACACAGCCTGAATCTTGATCAACATTTCAACAAGACTTTAATACCTTCCTGAATCGTAAACCGTGAACCCTAAAAGCCTACAGAAGAGTGTTCCTGGGGCTTGCGGCGTTAGGGTTCGGGGTTTACCTATAGTCTCCATTATAGTTCTATTTTTTGTTAACCAAAATAGCTCCTAAAAAACCCGTGTTAGCCGCAGGCAGTGGGGCCTCTGACAAAGTCTACAAAGGCCAGAGCCCAGCCGGATGGAGCTTTCAATCTTCGCCGGATGTCTGGCTTGATGGGTGTAGGGTTTATGGGTTTTAGGGTTTTGTCGATTTAGTTTAGCTTTGTGATTTTTTGCATCAGCGTTTAAGGACGTCAGAAACTTGAGCCCTAGGCCCCGGAAGAGATTTGATTTGTTAGTTGGGGTTTGACAACACCGAGGCTTTTCAAGCACAAGACCAAATTTCGTGGTTGGAGTCCTGATGGTCGAATATCACCCAGAGCCTACGTACTCTAAATACGATAAGGGAGTTTCCGGATATTAGGGGTACCTGATTTGGGGGTCCTTACAATAAGGATCCTACTCTTTAGGGTACTATATCAGGGTCCCCTATTGTCGGAAACTCCCACAAGGCTCCCATGCTATGCTACAAGAGCTCTGTTCATCACTAGCAACGTATACAGCTCCCTTGCATCACGCACTGCATTACGTAATTTGTTACTTATATAGCACTATGCATCTGCCAGTGCCGTGAGCTGCCCAAGGGCTTTTAAACACCCCGCCAAGCAAGTGATCTATAAATGGCCTGGGCTTATCGTTTAAGAGTGCCCGCGCGGGTTCTGGAATCTACCGAGAGGCTCCATAGTAGTTCCTTCTGGGGGTTCATATTTAGAATCCTATAAGGTCATCCCAAAAAGGAACTACTATGGAGCCTCTAGTTGCGGCAGAGTCCAAACATGTGCATACTGGGAGCTTCATAAAATCAGGAGGACCTTGATATTGAGCCCGACATGAGGGAGATCCTGGCTCGTTTCGTAAGGACCCCTAAGTAGAGCACCCCTACCTTAAGAAAGCCCGCACGCAAAGAGTGAAGTGCCCCAGTTAGCAGCGATTCTGCCAGGCTGGGAAGAGCTGCTGTCGCAGGCTGTGCGACTCATGAAGGTGCACTGAGCTTGGCGTTTGTGATTCCCGAAGAAGTTTCGGGTCTCCCTCAAGTCCTGCCCAAGTCCTTGCGTCCTAAGCCGTTCTGTGCTACGCGAGTGGTGGCTTTGGGGCTGTGGTGCTCTGGACTTTGACAATGTAAGAAGTTCAGGCTTGCAGTCGACTTGTTGGCGGTTGAGTGCAGACTGTTCAGGGTTTAGGGTAGGATTTGGGGTGTATGCCGGATCTAGTGAGATATAAAGTTCTTCAGACTTTAAATTAGACAGTCAGTTGTATTCATTGTAGAAAGTCTCATGTTTAAGATTTGGCGGGTACGGCTATCCGGGATTTGGCGTTTGTCTTGGACCAAGAAGCCCAACACCGAAATCCCAACATTTTGCGCTCCGAACCTTTAACTCGCAGCTCCCGCAGGAGTGCCCCTGTGAAAGCGGCTGCCCCAACTGCATTGTGGCACCTTGGCGCTCCTTATTCGTATGCTTGCTGCTAGAGATACATAGATATCCTATCGCTGCTACTTCTTACGATTGTTTAATTGCTGGGTACTGCGCAGCTTGGGGAAAACCTTGCTCCCGCCATCACCCCACGTTCAGCGCAGGGGCTCGGATTCAAGCCAGAGTGTGGTGTGCGTTTGGACTCATGGGGGACAGGGGCTGGTTTTTATATGGAGCCTAAGGGATGTTCCTGGAGTGGCCTTTCAGGTTTGCACTGCTGTAGGCGTCGTCATTCTTTGGGGTGGCTTCTGGCATACATGTTTTTGCGGCTGTTTAATAAGGACGGACTAGGTCGCCGAAAGATTAAACAACAGCTCAAGGTCGGCCTCATACTGCCAGGAAGTAATCAACCTTCTAAATAGGGACCCCACATCCGTGGAAAGGTCTTATAAAGCTGTATAACTGAAGAACGAAGTGCTTTAAAACCCCGCTGCAGTCTTTATAACACCTCATGTTTGGAAACACCAATAGTCAACAAACCCGATAAGCCCTGTAAGCCCTAGACGTGAAACCCTAAACCTTTACCCTCACCTAAACCCTGGATGCGGTGTGTCCTAGTAGTAGAGTAGGTAACCATTAACCTTTTTTGGGGTGCTATATAATCCCTATATAACCAAAGAGGTCAACCTTTAGTTCCCCATGATACCCGACTAGTAGGGTGTCTTCATGGCTGTGGCAGATCTCCGGCTGCGGAGACTACAACCACGGTATGGGGCCGAGCAAGGTCCTTTCAAGCCTCACTGGTACCGGTCCCCTTCAAGGGAACTATAGGGTTCCAAAAGAGGGTCCCTTGTAAGGGAACTGTAGGGTTCGATAATAATAGTCCCTTTTAGGGGATGCAAGAGGGTGCCTTCAAGGCCTCCTTCAAGGGGATCAGGGTTATCGGGGCACTATAAAGGCTCCTTTACAGTGTGCACTGTATATACAGGTTTGTTCCAACGGTTTATTAGGGGTGGTTTTATCAAATTCTGCAGGCGGTGCTAGTGGGTGCGTAAGGTTTACTGCTTAAGGTTTGGAGACCAGCTTGGGGCTGTGGGCCTGCGCAGTAGGGTCCAATGTTTCGGGTCGGGGGACCTTTTGAAGATCAAACTGCCGAGGACCACTACAGGTCTGGGGGGTATCTGCAGTATAGCTTATAGCTACGATAAGCGGGTGCGATTACTCGCCATGCAAACCTCTACCTTTGTTGACCTGGGAGAAGCCGTGTATCGCACTTCAGCGATCGCCTGACAAAATATTCTTCGTTTTGCGTAGTCCGAAGCGGTAAGGACCAATCAACATCTGTCTTAAGCTGTCTACACCTTTCATGTAGCTCCTGTAGGAGCCTTTAATAATTCCCCATACTGTCTTGGGGGGTTCCTTATCATAGATGTAGCAGAATATATTCCAAAACCCTATTCTAAGTATGAAGGCCCCTATACCACAGATCCCTATTGTAGATCCCTTTAAAGGAACCCTATTCTAATTCTTAAGGACCCTATATTACACAAGCCATGTTGATGGTTTCTCCAACCCCCCCCCCCCCCACTGGTGCCTTTGAGGCCTTGAGAAGGCAGGTGCCCTGAAGATCGGTCACCATCTCAGTTTAAGGTTCAGGGCTTTAGGGTTTAGGGTTTTAGGGCTTTGGGGGTTTAGAGTGTAGGGTTTTAGGGTTTAGGGCTTTAGGGGTTTAGGGTTTAGGGTGTAGGGTTTAGGGTTTAGGTTGGGATAGTCATAGTATAGATAATTCTAGGACCTTAATAGTAGCCCCATTACAGACTCTTACAGTATAGGGGCAGTACCTAAGGTTCAGGGCTTGTCAGGAGGTTTTTGCGAGTTCAGGCGTTCCAAGGTGTGTGTGTGTGTGTGTGTGTGTGTGTGTGTGTGTGTTCATGCTGGCTTTTTTTGAGGAGGGGGGGGGGGCCTTACCCTAAAGGCACAATGCTGAAGCCTACACACCCTATAGACCTTAAGTTACTCTTGCAAGGAAGCTGTCGGTATCAAGGTTTGTCGACGGAATCCGGAGCTCCGTGTTTATGTTGTTGCAGGCAGTCCAAGGGTTGTGCGGGCTAAGTCTAGGATGCTTACAGCTTTAGGGCTCCCCCGGGGGGTTGTGGGTCTAGCGAGCTTTAAAGCTTTAGGCTTTAAGGGCACTGGGTTGAGCATTTGGGGTCTGGTTGAGTCGTGGGTTTGTGTGCATGTAAACTGTAAACCTAAGTTTACATTTTATTCTCAGTCCACCTAGACCTACAAACTCTCAAGCATGAAGCCTGGAACCCTATAGGAGACGAGCCGAAGGTTGCACGGAAGCTTTCCTTGTCTGCACGGATGTTCAGAATTCGGGGAATTCGGTGTTGAGCATGCTTAGTTTGGGTTTGGGGTTTGAGGCTTCTTTGACTTACTGCTCAGGGTCCCCAGGATTTAGCATTCCGGTATGTGGACTTTCTATCCGATGTAGGGAGGCTGGGGTTTCCGGAATGTTTGCTGAATCCTGTGGCCAACACTTTCTTGCTTCTCCCATGCTCTCCATGGTCTCTAGGTGAATGAAGAACTGCGAGCCTCATGAAGTCGCATCAGGCTAGCCCTACACATTATTCGTAGTATTAGCATTGTAGTGAAGGTCGAAATCTTTATGCTAGTTCTCTCGACCCTTACAATATACTAATAAACTCTTCAGTACCACAGGCTGGAGGACAGTGAACTCTCGGTGCCCTTGATCTGAAATCTGAACCCCAAAACCCAACCCTTACACCTCAAACATCAAACCCTATCAGGTGCAGCACTTGGCTACGGAGGCGACGTCGCAACTCCGAGCGAAACAGCTGGGCCGAAGGACCCTTCGAACTTGGTCTATGGCTCAGGTTGGAGGTTGGGGTTTCGGGTCGGGATGTACCGTTTAGGGTCTACGGGTGAGGTTTGATTTAAGATTTTCTGCTCGGGATAATGGTCGTCATACGCTTGGGGGTTCATGTAGGGTTCGGGTTGCGGGTTGAAAGGACCGCAGAAATAGAAACTCTTCATGAATTCCTGGAGCTCACTTTTCCTCAACACCCTTGGAGGTGTAACCATCGAATAGTTCTTCTTATCAATGCCATGATTCCGGCAGGCATGACTTTCATGTTGAGCTTTATGTGGATGTCCGCCCTAGCAAGGGCCGCGAAGGCCTAGATTCTTAGATCCCCTTCTATCCTGCACGCAAACTCTTGAACCCAGCATCGAACATTTCGGCGCATACCGCCTCACGAAGCCCTGTCCAGTCCATTATGCCATTATGTGCGAGGACGCGGCAGACCATGCGGGGGCAGCTGACAGCGCCACCAGCACGATGCCGCTGAGCCGTACCAGCGTCATGTTGCTATGTTCGGCGACAGGACGGATAAGGGCGTCTGCAGGGAGATCAGCTAATGAAGCTATGAAGCCCTCAAGCGCCTACAGTATATACAGCAGAGACCATAAGCCCCAAGCCCTGAACTCTATAACCGAAACCTAAACCCCAGGACACTAAAAAATTTGTTGCCGGAATAAGTACGAATATTTTTCTTCACAGTTCCCTACAAATTATAATACATCATTATATACGAAACCCCAAACTCCTGAACCTCTAGCCCTAAAAGCCCCAGAACCTATCCCAGGCCGCAGCCCAAGCTGCCCCCCCGGCCGAAGAAGACTTTCGCCCAGTGCTTCAACTGTGGCGGAGGCGCTCTGGCAAGGGAAGACCGGGTGTTCCTTTAAAGGGTTCCTTGAAGGGGCCTATAAGGGATGTATGGGCTCCATTAAGGGATCCTATAATGGTATTAAAAATTTGGTCTATTTTGGGGGTTCCTGGTTGAATAATTATAGTATAACGGGCCCCCAAACCCTAATTATCAAAGCCCCTATAGTGGGATATACCTGAACCCCAAACAATCTACCGTCAAACTTTGCCAGATTCACGGGAGAATGTGGAAGAGAACGTTGGGACGGCCCTCAAATGAAGCTTCTGACACATTGCGACCCCCAAGATGCAAAGGGTAGATTCCGAAAATGGGGGGCCCTAATATAGTACCCTAATCCTTAGAATAAGGACTCCGAAATAAGGTACCCCTAATTTTCGGAAACTCCCATATATACACACACCTTCGAACACCTGCTTTTACAAAACAGGAGGTGAATGTCCCTAAATACTAACCCTAAGCCCTGACCTTTGGTTAGTAGGGAATGGAAGAATGGTAGTAATAGTAGGTAGTTTATAATTGTACCCCATTCCTCCATTCCCTACTAGCTAAAGGTAAGTAAATACCCTAAACCTGGAGGACACAAGAGTCCCCTCGGATCCGCTCTTTGCAAACAACCCGCCGATGCTGCAACTCGGAACCCTAAGCCGACCCCAGGCCCTAAATTCTGTGATGAAGCCGCCAGACTGGCCGTGCCAGCGAGACCTCCTACTGGTAGTATGTATCAACTTGTCTCCAAGACGATGTTTTCTGAACGACACTAGCACTCATACCGGAAATATCGCAATGGATCCTCGGAACTCCAAGTAGCGTCGTGGCCCAACCGTGGAGGGCCCGAGTCCTTCGCCCAAAAGCCCTGGAACGCTAAACATACCACTATGCGCTATTAGACCATATGGGTACCTTAATCTACCCTTAATAGAGTCCTAATAGGGATCTTTAGGGTATAATAGCCCATAGTGGTAGTTGCCTCAGTCCTAAAGCCTCCCCACGCCCAAGAAAATGCCTAGCCCCGAACCTGCAATGCGTCCGAAGGACAGGCCGCACAGAGCGTTTGCATGGATTTGGACTGAGCCATCTAGCAGTCCTCTGGCGGCTTTGAAGACGATCTTGCAGGGTTTTCATTTTTGGCTCTTGGGGTTTCGGGTCTACACTACAGGGTTTAGGGATTCGGGTTTAGGGTTTACAGTGTAGAATTGAGAGTTAGAGGTTGGTGGGTTTAGGGCTCCAGTCTTGTTTCGGGGTAGGGGTCAAGGGAGACAGATAAGTCAGATAGGCATGCTCTTTAGGGGGGGCTGCTAACGGTTCGGGGGTTGTGGATTCTACCCCGTACTAGTATGGTGATGATGACGATGATGCTGGTTACTTCCATGATGATGGTCAACATCATGATGAAGTGATGGAGGTAACATTTATATTTGCTTCAGAAGCCGTGAGTCTTGCTGAGCCTGCTGGGGGAGTCACACCGTAGGATGTAGGACTAGAGCTTCTGGGGCAAGGCGTGATGCCAGCATTGTTCGAATTTACTGCTCCATGTAAGGTGTTCCGTTTCAAGATGTTCACTTGGAAGAGAGACTGTTCGCACATGGGCCCTGGAAACGACCATAGCACAGACCTGACATATGCGCCAAGAATGTTATCTTTCGAAGATCACTGTAAAAAGCACACGTAAGAGCCGTTCATCCATTTGTGTTTCGGTGAGAGTTTCGCGCTGAGTTCTCCTAGATTTTGGGGCCCTAAACCCTAAACCAAAAACGAGTGCATGGCAGAGGACTACGGCTTTTCACATTGCCTCGCCTTGGAAGCTTCGAGAGTCAGGGCTCTACTCAGGGGCCAGGATGGCACTCTTCACCGGGGGGGATATAATTATGCACTCTATTATGTGCCATAACCATAATATGCCATTACAAGTACCAGTTATTTTGCTTCGCCAGTGCACTATATAACTATCATATGCGACCATAGTATACTGTTACTATCATCTTCTATAACCTGCTGGTGATGCCCTCTTCGTGAGAGTGTCTTGGAGTGTCTGTGGCTGAGCTTTCGCTGAGCTCTCAGCTCACCCTGAGTTTGTCAGCCGATGTGACGCGCTGAGGGTGAAAACGTGGTGAGAGCTTAGCCAGGTTTAGCATGTAGGGGTCGAGATTTTGTTTGCGTTTCGTGTGCGGTTGCTGCCGTATCATGCCGGGACCCTGGAAACTTGAGCCTACCTATAGTTTCCATTGTAGTTCCTTGTCTGATTTACAGTACTTATTCCAGGATCCTTTATAAACCGGGTCAGCCACACACAGGAACTGCGATGTAGACTGTATCCTTGAAGCCTTTCTTCGCCCGTCCAACCGAAACTTGAACCATTCAGGCCATTATTCCTACTTGGAGGTTCAGGGGTAGTAATAAGTGGGTTCATAAGTCCCGTAATACAGGTAGTTAGCTTACTTATAACCCCGCTTATAACTCCACATGAACCTCCAAGTACTTGCCTCTCAGGCCGTGCTGTGGCGTAATCCGTACAGGTCACATTCGCCTTACTTCAGCGGCGTCAAACTTTCCAACTTACGGGGTTGTTGCATGGGTGGGCGGGTAGGGGCTCTACACACAGCAGACACTTCCAAGCTATTCTCGGTGTAGAGCATCATTTCGCGCGGTCACTGGTCTGCGGTTTACAGAATAAACAGATGCTTGTGCATATGCTCAAGTTATGTTATATGACATACGGGTTGTTGTATGCTTACAACATGCTTTGTTGCAGTTTACTGTAGCACAACAGGATATTGCGCAAACGTGCTATGTTCAATCTCGTGCTGTTGTATGGTGTATGATGAGAGCGTGCCCATGAAACGTGATATGATCCTATGGCCTTATCAAGTTCCAGAGTAGTGATGGCTTGCAGGAGGAAGATATCTGCAGAGATTTGTTTTTTATTTAAGCGGCTCTCAAGGAAGAAGATGTACTCTGACTTGAAAGCTAGTCTTCGGGTGTAGGGATCAGGTTTTAGCGTTTAGGGTTTGAAATCAGTCTCTGGGGATGCTTTGTTCCCATCTTGTACGGCTTCTGACTGCCATATGCCATACGTCTTCTGTATAATGTTACTTTGATGACGGCGCAGTAGTATGTGAAATCTTGCGCATTTCGGCTTGAGGTTACAATTGCCCAAATGAGAAAAGTTGCAGCCAACCTATCCAAAAACCAGCTATGCGGCACACAATCCACAGGCCCACCTCAACCCAACAGGGAAGATCTTTAGAGGCAGGCTGGCCCAGTCAAGACTACCCTGTCGTGTGCAACGCGGATGAGCGCCCATAGGTAAAAGTGGTACTTGTCCTTTTACCCCGCCAATCTCCAAACTCCCCAAACCTCTCGAACGGCTCCAGCACACACACCTCTCCCAGAACCACCCGCTAGCCAACTCCGACGAATCCTTCATGGACCACGGTATAGGGTTTAGCCTTTTCACAAAAGCCCATCAGTGCTGATCTGCAGCCATGAAATCCATTGCACAGCGTAGCACGGCCACGCTGTCTTTGCAGGCAGTGGCAGCTGCTTGTTCAAGTCTAGACGCTTGGTCAGCTTACATAGGAGCTGCAATAACTAGCTATGCTTTTGCATGCGGCACTCTGCAAATACCTAACTGCGGCAACTAACTGCTGTCAACTTTTTTTCCTGGGGCTCATTGCTGCCATGAGGCGCCAGAGAACCCGAAGCAACATAGAGAACCGGAAGCTATCCATATGAGTAGTAAGGAACAACGAGATGCGGCACCGAGTTTCTAGATGTTCACGTTCCCGCCCCCGCTGTTACTGTTGTGACATATCAGAATCATCTGACTGAGCCTTCGATGCTACACAAACCCTGAATGCTAAGGGCCTTCTGTAAACCCCAAACCCTAACGCCTAAAGAACCGGTGAGCCGACTCGGGCAGGCGCACAAAGAAGGCCGTCAACCTAACTTTAAAAAAAAGAACCGGTGATCAGACTATTCGAAGGAAGGAGTACAATCCTAGGTCTTCGTAGCTGCACAACGCAATCCGCTCGATGTAGGAATTTCCTGTACATTCATAACTGGATCCTTACTCCAAATTTAAAGTATGTTCTTTGATTACGGGACACATTCATGCGGGTGGTTGTCAAAGTTATGGTGCCTTTTGGGTCCTTATTATTGTACGGCACCTAATATTTAATGTATCCAAAAGGGACCCTAATTTTGACAACTAAGCTCGAGATGAGCCTGCTGGAGTTTCTGTGTGCCGGGAATTTAGGTTGGTGTGCCGTGGCTTTTCTGAAAGTGCAAAGGCATACATTCCTAGCGCGGGGGGTTGATTACAAGCTTAGGTGAGCAGGCCACTTGCAGAACCCCGAACTCTGAGCCATTCCTCTTGGCTTGGAAGCCTTAAACCCTCAGTCTTGAGCACTTGAACGCTGACCCCAGAAATCCACCGAACCTCTGAACTACATGTCCATTGGCAAAAGCCATGTGACACCAAATCCACAAGCCACTCAACACCAACCACACCTCACATAACGCGGAGGTCTGTATTTTCAGATCCTGCTTTCGGTTGCAAAAATTGATATGAAATCAAGAGTATACTATTCTAAAGTATACTGCGGCTGCTACATTGCACCTTCAGCCTCAAATTAGACGCTGCATGTTACATATCTTATACTCTTATCTCCTGGCTTTGTGTTCACTTGCCGCAGGCACGGCAGTTCTGCGAGGATGCTCAGGTGCCGGGTTGATATCTTGGCAAGCCTCGACCGGCTTCGACGAAATATCAGAGCATCATTATTATGGTGTAGGTTAGTACTAGTTACTAGTATGGTTCATTTTCATCAGTTTCTATTTTTTAAGTACTAGTATGATCTTGCTTCTTAGAATGTGGTGGTACTGGGATCGTGGTTCATGGTGATAGAAGAAGCGCTAGCGTGACTGCTTATGGTGCTGTTGGTAGTTTTGCTGCAACGATTGACCTGCACTCTTCCACATATGAATAGAGCCCTGACTCGTTTGTAGTCCTACATGAATTTGGATTGCTGGTGGCTTGTTAACTTTTCGCGGATCAAACCTTCGGGGGCATGAGGAGCCAGGAAGACCAGAAACCCCCACATTCGGATGAAGGCCCTGCGGGGTTTGGTGGCGCAGACGCCTTTCAAACTGCACGGTTCTCACAAGACTGGAACAAGCTAGCTTGGCAATATGGAAGCGAGCACATCAGCCAGCAGCCCTCGCGAGATTCGATGGGTTGGTTTCCAACCCATCGAATCTCGCGAGGAAGGCATGCCAGTCGATGAGTCGCGAGCTTGTACGTTTACCTCCACAGATCTTGGTGCAGCCGGAGTAAACAGGAACAAGGGCACATCATGATGATAATGATGGTCATGACGGCGATGATGAGGATGATGACGATGGTCATGACGGCGATGATGATGATGATGATGCTATAATGGTGACGGAGAAGGCGGTATCCGTGGTGGTGGTGGTGGTGGTGGTGGTGGTGGTGGTGGTGGTGGTGGTGGTGGTGCAGATCTTCGTATAGATACGAAGAGAGCCCAACACCCTTCTAAAAAAGATTGCACGTAACATCATACTGAGGGCTCCTGAATGGGCGTTCTGATTTCAAGTGCAACGAGCTCTCTGGTTGATAGATTTTGCGATACTTGGCGCAGGTGCGCATGCACTTCTGAGAGACAGATCAATTTTAAGCATCATGGGAACCTGAATTATGTTACCGTACACGCTACCCCAAGACCCTACCCTTTGGTTGAGCCGTGCGAAAACCTTACAGCAAATTTGCTATCCTGACAATGACAGTGCGAACGAGAGCACAAGTCGTAGCGACTCAAGAGAGGTGAAGAGCAGTCACAGCAAGATAACAATCCTATGGGGTTGATGGTTTCTAAGAGCCTATAAACATTTACCAACATCATTTCTTCACTAGGGTGCCTCAGTATACTTGGTTAGCTTTGTATGCCCAAAACCCGTTCTGATCATTACAGCCTCTATGTTGGCCATGTCCTACGCACTAACAATATGGCTGCAGTTTCTACGCTACTAATGGGAGTGCTGCTGCCACGCACACTGCATGAAGCCATCAACGGAAACAGCGAGAATACGAATATCCTTTGCAGACAGACGCGATTGAAGTTGTCATGCCAACCATGTAACAATCAATACCCTCAAAGTTGCGCCTACAGAATTCCCAGTAGAGAGGGCATTGCCTGAAACAAGCAAGAAGTTCAAGAATCACAATCTCATGAACATATCAGCAACGTTGGTCTGAACCAAACAAAGTTGGCCAGCCTGGCACGACATCACACAGTCATGTCTATGTCATGTCACCGAACAACAAATTGATCAGCCATCTTAGGGTCTTAGAGGTTTCAACTTAGGCCTCAGCCGTAGTACCAGATCTGCAATGAATGAACACCTGAAACCCTGCTCCCTACCCCCCACGTCCGTAATCCTAATCCCCGGTCCCAAAAGCCGAGACTGTGCACCTTCGCAGGCCCTGTCAGCCCTGAGCATTAATCCTTAAGCGTGACAAACTGTGAAGCAGCATGCCCTTTGAAGTCATGATAGAATGCATCTAAGACCCACAAAGCCGCCTGAACTTGCGAAACCTTGAGGTGCAGCGCTTTGCTTTGCTCAGTGCGGCCTTCATTTGCATCTGGGCTTGCCTGGGAGGAGGTAAAGAGTGAGCCACTCCAGATAATCAGGGACCCTCCACAAGAACGCTTCCGAAAACCCTCCATGCCCAAGCTACTACCCGTGATCGTCGTCGTAGTAGTAGTAGTAGTAGTAATAGTAGTAGTAGTAGTAGTAGTAGTAGTAGTAGTAGTAGTAGTAGTAGTAGTAGTACTAGCAGGGGGAGTAGGAGTAGGAGTAGTAGTAGTAGTAGTAGTCGTCGTCGTAGTGGTAGTAGTGGTAGTAGTAGTAGTAGTAGCAGCAGTCGTCGTCGTGGTGGTGGTGGTGGGCAGTGGTGGAACAAGAAGCATTAGTACTAACACTAGCAATCGTAATGGTACGGGTTCTGGCAGTAGTATTGGTAAAAGTGCTCGCAACAGTCATGGTAATGGCGATAATAATCGTCGTGACAGTAGACTCAAGCTATGCGACCACGAAAAAAGTTCACTATCCGTGCAGATTTCAAGCAAATCCAAACAACTCAAGTAGGCCGGAGAAAACTTTGTATTACTGGAGGCACCAATGCAGTAACGCTAACGCATTACTTACACCCAAGCTATGTCAGGAGTGCCTGTGGTTGAGACTCGGGTCCTTCATGTTTTGACTTGCGGCCGCGACGATGCTGAGACTTCAATTCTCTTCTGCACCCTCGTCGCACACAACATCAGCGCCAAAGCAAGACTATTAACTCCAAACGCATTCAAACAAATGCTCCTGATGCTGCTCGCTCGAAGCTAGGTTGGAGCTGATGCTCATGATGCTCGCTGCTGGGTTTCTCCAGCTGCTACTTGTTTGTGATGCTGTGATGCTCGATGCTCCAGCTGATGCTCATGATGCTCGTTGCTGGTTTTGTCCTCTCCCGACGCATTCCGGCTGATGCTCATGATGCTCGCTGCTGGTTTTTGCCCTCATCGGGCATATTCGAGCTGATGCTCATGATGCTCGCTGTTGGTTTCTGCCCTGATCGGGCACATTCGAGCTGATGCTCATGATGCTCGTTGCTGTTTTTGTCCCTCCCCAGCACACTCCAGTAGATGCTGATGATGCTCGCTGCTGGTTTCTGCCTTCATCGGGCACGTTCGAGATGATGCTCATGATGCGCGTTGCTGTATTTTGTCCCTTCCCGGCACACTCGAGCAGATGCTCATGATGCTCGCTGCTGGTTTCTGCCCTCATCGGGCACGTTCGAGCTGATGCTCATGATGCTCGTTGTTTTTATTTGTCCTTCTCGGTACACTCCGGCTGATGCTCATGATGCTCGCTGCTGGTTTCTGGCTTCATCGGGCACATTCGAGCTGATGCTCATGATGCTCGTTGCGGTTTTTTGTCCCTCCCCAGCACACTCCAGTAGATGCTCACTGCTGGTTTCTGCCCTCATCGGGCACATTCGAGCTGATGCTCATGATGCTCATTGTTGTTATTTGTCCCTTCCCGGTATATTCCAGCTGATGCTCATGATGCTTGCTATTGGTTTCTGCCTTCTCCGCACTCGAGCTGATGCTTGCGATGCTGAAGGTAGGGTTTAGGGTCCTCCAACCCAGTAGCCTTCACTGTAAGGATGCAGCATTGGGTACACAGCTTGAGGTGTGTCTACCTGCAGGTGTGTACGCATTTTCGCTGTAAGTGCTCGTTCGGAGATCTTGCAACGATACCCACACATCCTGGATGACAAGCCGTTCGGTTAAACTTAGGTTTCACCCACTATATCAATTTTTCAGCAAGACACCCTAAACCAAAGTTTGATTGTTGCAGAACAATCTCTTAAACCATACAAAACCGTTGTGACAGCTTTGAACCAGAGCATTAGCATGCACTAACCCCAAACCCTAGACGTACTCACTGGACTACCGAGGCTCTATGGAGATCAGCTGCATCATTGAAGAGTATATCTTCGTACCCGACTCGCATTGGGTTTTATACCAGGTCTCGCAGGCTTCTAAGCCGAGGGTTTTGTGGGCTTTAGAAGGTTTATCCGCTAATCGGGGTTCATAGGGCTTTAGGGGGTTGGCTTTAGGCTCGTAGGTAGTGGCTCCCCTGTCGTGTCTTTCATCGGATTTCGGGGTTGTTGGGTTTCGGTACAGCCCTTTTCCCCCTTTTGACGAGGGGTTGCCGATATTGAAACTGAATAATTGTAAATAGCAAAAAGATACTCTAATTCTTGCCGGACATGGGGAGCCAAGCAACGACTGTATGCCTAAAGGTTCTAAAGCTTTGAACCCCCAATGACAGTCTTCCTTTTCGTTAACGAAGCCCTGAACCCTGAACGCACAGAATTGCCCATGACCCTAAAACCAGCGCCGCAAAATGCCCATAGAAACCCGAAGCTCGAAACTCGGAACCATAAATGCAATATTGCAGAAGCCCCAATAAATCGTAGGAGTCTTCCTCGGATTTCCTGAATGTAGTCAACACTTTGTCATATTCTCATATACGACCGAATCACTCGTCTGTCCTATTGTTGAGGCCTAGATAGTAGGATAATAATGACAGGGACCGCTAAATAAGATACTTCTGCTCTCTGAGACCCTCCGATGACTCTGAGGTTGCCCTGCCCGGGTTTCGTGGTTTCTATTGGACCGTCGCCCTGGTCGAACTGGGCGTCTAAGCTCGGATGGAGAAAGCCATGGCTTTGTTTGAGTCTAGGGTTAGGCTTCAGTAGGGCTTGGAGTTTAAGTCGGGTTTATAAAGGCATGAAGGCTTCTGAGAGACAGGGGCGAAGTGATGTTTAGTGGTTCAGAGTTCAGCAGTCAGGAGTTGAATGTTCAGGACTGCATGTTGTTCGTTTCGGCGTTCAGCTTCTTCAAGGCTGTCTAGCGAGCACACGCGATCGCGAGTGAAATTACTTGTGCGGTGTCTCCCTAAACCCTGAAGTGGCAGATCCCATGAATGCAAACAAACAGTGCTTTCTTGTCGGACCTCTCAGACTGAGTGGCATTGCATGATTTATGGCTTGGGGCGTCGGCTTTGGATTGGGATTGTCTTTGATGTTGGGTGAGAGGGTCGGGAAATGTCAGTTAATGCAGCATGTCCACTCTCGGACCTTCGGAGATCCCCTCTGGTGTGCATCCAAAGAATCAGTACCCAAATTGGGTCTCTGGGGCACTAAAAGGGTCTCAGTAGTGAGTTTTAGGCTTCGCACTCTCGTGGACTTGCGAGTTGAGATATTTTGGCAAGGGCCATGGCTTGTGTTTCTTATCAACCTAGCCTTCCTTGAAGCCCCAGACCCTGCTGTCTTCCGTGTCGTGGGGCTTTTGAAAGGACCATACCTTATCAGCCTTATCTTCTTGGTCGATCTTGCGGATGCCGCTGCAAGGGTTTCAGGGCTTTGGAGCATAGATTTGCGGATTTAGTGGTGAAGGGTCGTTGGTTGATAGTTCCGAGTTTCGGGCTAGTCTAGACTACGTTAGAGTCTCCCTCAAAGTAGAAGCCTTCGCAGAGGTTTTTTCGCCGTCTCAGCCATAGCGACTCGCTGGAAGGCCAGCGGAGGGTATGAGCTCTGCAGCTGTGGATGGGGTTAAGGGTTTTCGGGGTTTAGGGTCTAGGGTTTCGGGCTCGCATAAAAGCGTGCTCGTTGCCTCATTGTTCTACTTGGCATTTTTATACTATTGTTCCGTTGTCGCTGCAGCGGGTCCTAGTTGGGAACATCTTCCAAGCAGCGGATGAAGTCTCCAAAATCTAAGCCAAATTCATCTCCAACTGCTGACAAACTCGCCATGCAGAAGCCCAAACAGCCCGAGATATGATAATCAATGATGATTTCAAATCTAGCGGAAAGATGCTGGTGAAAGGCTTTAGACGTGTAGCTGGGGTACTTGGGGTGTCCCCACACCGCTCGCAGGAGTATGGCTTCGTCGGTGCCATGCGGCAGCAGCTTCAGGCCGTCTACCCGGAGCATGTGTAGCTGTGGGAGGGGGCAGTAAAGTGAAGCTTCTCCCTCGACACACCTAGAATCCGATAGAACATCACATAATACAGCACACATTATATAAACCATATTATAACAAAGATAACAACAAGAACAAGAAGATTAACAGAATGTGACGCAGCACCTTGCGGGCTAGGCCGCGCCGAATCTTCCTGGGTGTTGAAGCTGCCAAACTCTCCTTGACCACTCGAGCCATTCGTCCTCTCCCAAGCCGTTGTCCCGTACAGCAGCCAGCAATCCAAAGCTCTAAACCCTGAACCCTGAACTCAAAAATTCCAAAAACCTGGATTGGCACAGACCCAACAAAAAGTCGAACCGCCTCCTCAGTGGCGTGACCTAAGGTCCAAAGTACACACTGGGTATAGTTCTTACATTAGTCTGGCGCAGGGAGCCTTCGTGTAATCCTCTCGAAAACAGGGCCCTCGAAAGAAGCTGGCAACCCATGGACTTTAAACTTCTCAGGACAGCCAGGCCTCAAAACAAAGTCGTAACCTTTGGCTTATCCTCACGGAAACAAGCCGAAAATCCTAAACCTCAGCCCTAATTTACAGGACCCTGAAAAACCCTCCACTCCAAACCCTAAAACCCTAAACCGCACACCCTAAGCCCTCAAAAGAGTCTGAAGCAAGGCGCCCTTGACATATTGGGGGAAAAATATAACCCTAAACCCTAAACCCTAAACCCTAAACCAAAGCAAGGCGCCCTTGAAGCTCTATGCTCTCATGGCGCTGCTCTTGGGCCTCTCGCAGGGCCTGGGGAAGATCACCTTTCGGCACGCCGGGGAGTTTGGGGTTTAGGGTTTAGGGTTCAGGGTTTAGGGTTTTGTTGATGCAGCTGAGCCCAGTTTGTCACGACGGTCCGTCTACATGTCAGTGCGACCTGCAAGTGCTATGCCGCTCTGTTGGCCTAAGGGAAGGCTACGCAGTAATCCCCTTGGGTCAAGTTTTTCAACATGTGTTAGAGCAGCCGGTAAGCGCTGTAGGAAGGAAACACAGCTTTGCAACTCTTGTACAACACAGCAGAGCTCAGACTTCCAACGTTGTTTGTTGTGCGGAAAAAGAGTTTTGCAGCGCGATCCGTCATGGCAACCCCAAATTCGAATGATGTCGGAGTACATCAGCAGGTTATGAGCGCCCAAGCTCAGCCAGCTCCGCAGCTGAATGGTACAGAAGGACCAAGGACAAGTGGTCTAAGTGGTGGCTATGATGCTACCGGACATGTGGCCCCGAGAGCGGAGGGAACACAAGCTGCGCCGGAGCCTTCGAGTTTTTTGGAGGCGTCGCAGCCCCTGGATGCTCCGGCGTCTTCTACCAGTCGACCACCAGCCTCAATGGAGGCCACATCCATGCAGAGCCAGGCGGAGGCAACGATGCCACCAGCGATCTCTGACTTGGGTGGCAGACCTGGAGCTGGAATAGCGGCGGCAGGTGAGGAGACGGCGGCCACTTATGAGTTTTTTACTCCGCGCTCGAGAGGAGCGGGAACTATGAGCCAGAATAACTGGATGGGTGTTATGGAAGGTTTACCACGATGGATGAGCCGTCTCGGCTCGTACCTGGCGGTGAGTCACGATCAGTTGGCTCCGAGCCCGCTGACGGGCGAAACGCCCCCTGGTGGAAGATCCTTTGTATTGAGGTCCCCGCAGAGATCACGGCCTCTGCCACACCAGCGACCAAGCACGCCGCCTTCAAGCTCAGTACCTGCAGAAGCAATACAGCAAGAAGTACAACGACAGCTTTCGGGAATAAGGCTGCTTCTGGAGGATTCTGAGTCGCGGAATCAGTTGCTGCAGCGCGAACTGGATGATGTGAGACGGAGCAGAGATGCCCTGCAGGCGGCAGCTGCAGCTCAGTCAGGCCCCTGCGGACGATCAGGTCACAGTGGGCTACTGGGTGATCTAGCTACAGCTCCATCAGGCCCTTGCGGACTATCAGGTCACAGCGGGTTGTTGAATGATCCAGGTGCAGCTCCATCAGGCCCTTGCGGACTGTTAGGTCATAGCGGGGTGTTGAGTGATCCAGCTTCAGCTCCATCAGGCCCTTGCGGACGATTAGGTCACGGCGGGTTGTTGAGTGATCTAGCTACAGCTCCATCAGGCCCTTGCGGACTATCAGGTCACAGCGGGTTGTTGAATGATCCAGTTACAGCTCCATCAGGCCCTTGTGGACGATCAGGTCACGGCGGGCTGTTGGGTGATCCACTTATCGGCTCTTCTACCATTGGGAGTCACCAAGGGGGTCACGTGGGAACAGCTATGCCACAAGATCCAGCTATGAGCAGTACTATGCCTACAAGCCCTGAGTATCCACCAGAACCCCGAGGCCTACTACGATCTCTATTGGGAGGCTCACGACAGCGTACACCTTCGCCACCGCCTCAAAGTCAACCACCACGGCCTGAATCCCCTATCCTAGAAACGATAGCTCGGGGAATGCAGCAGCTTCAACAACTACAAGCACAGGCCCTTACCAAGAGCTCGACATCCAGTTCAGCAGACGCGCTCAAGGCAGGCACCACCAGCCTGGCCCAGTTGCCGAATCACAAAGGGGGAGCCGAGGCATCCCTCAGATTCAACGATTGGTTGGAGATTACTACTACGGCGATGACGGATGTCAGCGAGAAGTCGGGCCAGTGGTGGGGAGCGGTCCTGTTGGTGGTCCGGGCGGCTTACAGCCGGTGGCTTTCGGCCTCTCACCTGGAGAGGTTGACGATAAGCCCAGAGGGCATGGAAGAGTTGTGCGTGGACCCATGGAGTCGTATGAATGCGCGGGCCTGTACAATGCTTCTGGGATCGATGCCGCAGGAGATCAAGGATGACATGGTGGCGCAACAGTTGACTCAGAGAGCTCCGGCAATGCTGTTTCGGTTGTTCATATGGTTTCAACCTGGAGGTTCGGCAGAAAGGCAAGAGGTGTTGAAGCGATTGCAATCTCCCCAGGAGTACCTCACGGGCGACAGCGTGGAGGCAATCCTCGCAGAAGTGAGGAGCTGGCCAAGATGGTTGAGCCGATGCCGGACGATGGGTATGAGCCCTCCAGACCCACTGGTGATGAGTCGGGGATTGCAAGCCCTCACGGCGAAGCCGATTAACTCATCGGCAGATGCTTCTTTCCGAACGAGCATGCTAAGGTCGACCTACAGGTTGGACGGGCAGCCTACGCTGGAGCAAGTCCAAGGATATCAGAAGCACTTACAGGCAGAGCTGGAGGCGATCGTTGGGTCCCAAAGAACTGTGTCGTCGCCGGGCACGGGGGCGGCCTTGAGAGCTATTGAGACATCCTCACCTACGACTTCGCCTAAGGGACCAAAGAGCCGGGAGAAGAACCAGGAGTTGTGTCGCTACTTCGCCAAACCAAGTGGATGCAAACGGGGTGACAAATGTGTCTACAGCCACTCGATGAGTGGGATGGACAAAGAGGTGCGAGCGCGAAAGTGCCTGAAGTGTGGAAGTGAAGGACACCGAGCCCGTGATTGCAGCATCAACAAGCCGCCGTCGCGGCCAAACCCTCCTGCAGAAAAGGGCTCCGCTACCACTTCGTCCTCTACTACACCCAGCATAGCGACTATGTCTACGGCGTCCTCGCTGGCCTCAGGAAGCCAGGGCACAGTACAAGGGACCCCCTGGACCCTCGAGACATTGATCCAGGCGGCCCAGCAGGTCATCCACTCACAGGCCCCAGCCGATGGCGAGAGCTCCCCCGAGAAAACAAAGGCAGAAGTTCGGGTCCTAAGCCTATGTGATGTTCGAGTGTCTTCAATGGACAAGTCCACTACGGCTCTTCTGGATTCAGGTGCTACCCACTGTCTTCGAAATGCTCACGATCAGGAGGAGTGGTTGCAATCTGAGGAAGTGATCGTCCAGCTTGCCGGGAACAACTCCTTGAAGATGAAGCTGGGGGCTGGAGGTTCTTTGTTAATGCCGCCCAGGAGCAGAACTTCATCCACTACCACGACGGTGACTCAAGGACAAACGATAGTCCCCTTAGGAGAACTGGTGAAGACCCTTGGCTACTCTTTGGACTGGTCTCAAAGGGGATGTTTCCTTATCGATCCTGATGGAGTGCCGCGGTCACTTGGTGTTTGTGGAGGGTGTCCTCTGATACAGGAGGCGGAAGCCTTGGCAATGATTTCACGGTTGGAGGACCGAAAAAGAGAGATGCTGGAGAACGCCACGGCGGTCACGCAGGATGTGGTGGAGGCGTCTGAGCTCATGATGGAGGATTCGTGGAGGAGCCATTTGAGGTCGTATGTGAGCAATGGGTCTATGGAGGCAGGACTACGGGCGATAAGGGATTCGCCGATGTTGTCAGAGTTACCCGGGGAATGCGTGGGAGGTCTGGTACAGGAGAACCTGATGAACGACGAGTGGAAGGTCTTCAAGGACATCGAGTACCTCAGCAGACCCCAGAGGAGGAGATTGTGGACCTCAAGACGGTGGATAGTCCACCTTTACGCCGGCTGCCCGGGGCACTTTCAGGTGTATCAACTCGATGAGGGCGACACCGTTGTGGTAGAACTGGATGTGCAAAGGAACCGCGCTCACAATGTGATGAGAACTTCTACGTGGAAGCTGTTGTTGTGGGGCGCAATGCATGGGAAAATAGAGGCTTTGATAGGAGGGCCCCCTGGGCGATCGGGCCTGGGACGCCAAGTTGGTGATGAAGTGGCGTGGGACAACAAGTCCCTGGCAGCAATCACGAGGATGTTGTGGTTGTATGCGGTGGCGGAAGAGGGGCGGGCCCTCAACGCCCGCGGGGCGGATCTAGGAAGGCCGGTCGCCTTTATGTTGGAGCATCCACCAGGAGTTCTAGGTGATGCTTTGCCGGGAACGACGTCAAGGAGAAGATCACTATGGGACACTTCGATGTGGAGGGCATTCCAGGAGGAGTACGAGATGACGAAAGTCACCTTTGATCAAAGGGCAATGGGATCGAGTGGTTCGTTGCCTACAACGCTGGGGACCAACGTCTACTACCTGCAGGGCCTCCATGGCGAAGGTCTGGGAGACGCTGTGAAAGCGGAAAGCGCCGATGCAAGTGGGACTTGGTCAGAGGGTCTCACAAGGGCGATTGTGATGGCGCTGAAATTTTGGAGAAGGCATCCGGCTACTACTCCACGACTGTGTCCTATGACGGCGGCACAATGGAAACGGCACGTGGACAGCAACCACCTTGACTACAACCGAGAGTGCCTGACATGTGTCCTAGCTCGGGGAACGGGGCGTCGACATGCTCGGGTTCGTCATCCGGATATGTTTACCCTTACGATCGATATTGCCGGACCAGTGAAACCGGGCTTGGACTGCACTTCAAAGGGCACTCAGGGCAAGGGGCTCCGCTACCTGATGGTTGGCAAGTACACTCTGCCGAAGGAGTTCGTGAAGTCTTACAGTGGCCGAAAGCCTCCCGACGATGATGGACTTCAAGATCCCTTGGAAGTTGAGGACACCAGTGCTGGACTGGAGCAAAGCAAAGAGCCAGAGGCACCTTCTCAACTACCACCACGTGAAGAGGGGAACACCAGCTCCGCGCAGAGTGCTGGACCAGAGCAAAGCAGAGAGCCAGAGGCACCTTCTCAACTACCACCACGTGAAGAGGGGAACACCAGCTCCGCGCAGAGTGCTGGACCGGAGCAAAGCAGAGAGCCAGAGGCACCTTCTCGACTACTACCACGTGAAGAGTGGGATCCGTTTTTTGATGAAGATGTGCCAGGTGAACAAGGTCGTTACAGTAAAGAAGATGTGCCAGGTGAGCAAGGTCGTGATGACGATGATGACCAGCTTGTGGAACAGTCGGATTTCATCGGGGCTACGGAGAAGCAGAGGGAGATCCTTAAAGACTATGAGTGTTCCGAGTACGA
The DNA here is from genome assembly GCA_905221615.1 of Symbiodinium sp. CCMP2592. Lineage (NCBI taxonomy): Eukaryota > Dinophyceae > Suessiales > Symbiodiniaceae > Symbiodinium > Symbiodinium sp. CCMP2592. Next base: position 115,596 of record CAJNDT010000078.1, read on the forward strand.
GCCATCACTCCCAGGTGACGGTGAAGATCCTCTACCCGATGAGGACCGACCAGACCGGGGCGAGCCAGATAGTGAAGGAGGGTTACGTCCAGATTGTGAACCACCAGAAAGTACAGTGCTTATGTTTGCCAAGGCCCTGAAGACCAACGCGGGGACGGAAGTGAAGAGTGCAATTCAGGATATCGTCCTCTACCTTGACGCCCACGGCCTACCTACCTACCGATTCCATGCTGATCGCGGTGAGTGTTTTAGTCACAGCATTCGTGGATGGCTACGAGATCGTCATATCAAGGCTTCATGGTCGGAGGCAGGTGTTCCACAAGGTAATGGGCGTGCAGAGGCGGCAGTACGGTGGGTCAAGGATCGAACGAGAACGCTGCTACTGGGGAGTTCGCTGCCTACGACTTTGTGGCCCACGGCAGCTGAGACAGCAGTTGCCCAGCAAAGAGCGCGAGTGTTGGGATGGAAGTCCAAGCTCATTGCCCCCTATGGGGCAGCAGTCCTGGTGAAGGAGAAAGCCTTTGATGCCCAGGGACCCCGTCGTCGAGACAAGGCCTTCGAGACCAAGTGGATTCGAGGCCACTATGTGGGCCTTAGTAGCCTACTGGAGGGAGGACATGTTGTGCATGTACCCGAGTCGGAGGCGAAGAAAGGTCACTTCCTTCACACGTTCCATGTCAGAGCTCGACTACATGATCCGGGACCTCCCGAGGAGGAGTTGGAAGTTGTGGAACCACCTAAGCCAAGGAGGAGGGTGTCAACAAAAACCCCAACCAGCCACGTCGAGATGAAGGTTTTGGGCCTCTCCGAGAATGAGTTGGGTTTGTATGCAAAGACCAAGGCAAAGCTTGTTCTCGATGATTGGGACGTGGAGAAGGCAATGGAGCTTGTAGGGGAGCTAGGTGACGCTGGGTTCTTCGAGGACAGGAAGTTTGGGGTCTATAGACACGGTGGTCGTGTGGGATGGATGAAGGGACTTCCCGAACATCCTGAAGTGGGAACCATGTTGGCCAAGATCATTCTGGAGTTCTCCCCAGAGGCAACGTTTACGTCGATCATGGTTTCAAAGGACTGCGACAGGGGCTACCACAAGGACACGAACAACGACAGCAGCACCAGAAACTACATAGTCCCTATCAAGGTTCCGGATAAAGGTGGTGGTTTGTGGGTTGAGCTACGACCAGGTGATCTGTTGGTGGGTGATGTTCTACAGCGGGCAGATCCACAGGGGCGAGTTCGTTATGGGCAGGTCCATGAGATGAAGGAGGGGATGGCCGTGGAGTTGGACCCTCGACGAGCACATGAAGTTCTCCCATGGACGGGCACCCGTATCAATCTGATAGCCTATACTCCGGACAGCCTTGGTAAGCTTTCCTATGAGGATGTAAAGGCCCTGGACAACTACGGCTATCCTACACCATTGTCACAGCTACCCGAGTACTTCATGAAGACCCAAACAGCGGAGGCGAAGTTAGACAAAGTGGAGGTCCAGGAGGAGCCGGTTTCGGAGGATGACGATGATTGGGAAATGTTCGTCGAGGCTGAGCGTGGACGAGTCAAGGTGGGGAGTTCATCAAGGGGGAGGTTACTTCAGAACATCCCTCGCGTGAGCAAGACGGAGGTGACCTACACAAAGGACGTGGAGCAGATCCTGGCCAGCCTCACAGAGCCTCTGAGGGTGACCTACACAGTGGACCCACGAGAAGCGCTACTACATCTCGATGAGTGGAAGGAGGCCATCGCCAAAGAAGTGAAGGGGGTGGAAGTAGCGATTCGCAGGTTGATGCCAGGGACACCAGAGAGGGCAGTGTGGCTTCAAAGAAAAGGAGTTCAACGACTACCAACCAAACTAGTCTACACTGTCAAGCCAAACGATGCGGCCGACCCAGCCGACAAGAAGACCTGGTTTCGACGGAAAGCTCGGCTTGTGGTTTGTGGAAATATGGCAACGAATGCGTGGTCCGACTACTACTGCGAAACAGCTCCAACAGAAGCTGTCAGAGCAGGACTGGCTATGTCGCGATCCCGACAGTGGCAGGTTGCGCTGATAGATGTCGTCGCGGCCTTTATCCTCACCCCAATTGGCGAGTCGGCGCGCGACCCGATCATTGTGGTGTGTCCACCAAAGGTCTTGGAAAGGCTGTCGTTGACTGTGGCCCAAGAGCTTTGGGGCCTAATCAGGGCCTTATATGGCTTGAGGGAAGCACCAATGCTCTGGTCAGCCTATCGTGACCGAACCCTGGCTAGGATGGTTTCTCCGTCTGGGTGGCGATTCAGACAAGGCCGAACAGTGACGTGCTGGTGGGTGGTCACAGACGAGTCCGGAGCAATGAAGGCGCTGATCATCATCTACGTGGACGACATGTTGATCATTGGCATGCAGGAGGCAGTGAAGGAGGTAGCCAACTTGGTGCAGGGGGTATGGGCAACAAGTCCGTTGACCTTCTTGCGACCAGGTAATCCTCTACGTTTTCTGGGAATGGAGCTGTCCATGAGCGATGATGAGTCAATGATCTTGGTGGGGCAGCAAGCCTACATCGAGGAGTTATGTCGTAACTATGGGGTCCAGAGGCATGATAAGATCCCCGTGAGCAAGGACGCCAGCAACTTCAACGTGATGAAGGAGGACGTTGAGCCCGACGAGGGAGGCATCGCCCAGGCACAGCGGGTAACGGGAGAGCTGTTGTGGATATCCCAGAAAACTCGACCTGACCTCTCCTACGGGTGTTCGTTGTTGTCCTCAATTACGCTGAAGGCTCCTTACCGAGCCGTTGAAGTTGGAATGAAGATGATCAGGTACCTCTACGGCACCAAGACGTGGCGGATGGCCTTCCGGAAGGGAGACAAGTCCCTTACTATGTTCCCCGACGCCGCCTTCGCACCGGAGAGTGAAAGAAGCCACACGGGTTGGCTAGTGGTGTGGGGAAATAACCCCATCGCATGGCGCTCGTCGCGCCAGCCAACCATAGCGCTATCTACAGCGGAAGCGGAACTAACAGCGATTCTGGAAGGAGCGGTGGCTATGCTGGGGATTGAGAGCCTGCTTGTGGACCTCAATGAGGAGATCGAGGCGAAGGGTGTGGGATCAGACAGTATCCCGGCACTTACAATCAGTGCTGGAAACGGATCATGGAGAACCCGCCACCTGAGACTAAAGTCAGCTTGGCTGCAGGAGATGATCACGGCCGGGGCAATCAATGGCTTTCATGTTCCAGGCTTGATACAACCAGCTGACTTACTGACCAAGGCGTTGGCAAGTCAGCGGATTCGAGATCTACTACATCGGTGGAACATGATTGGCGACGGTATCCCTCTACCTGGGCATGGAGTCAAAAGTACAGCCGTGGTTTCAGAGAAAATGCTGGTAGCTACCATTTGCTGTTTGATGGCTACAATGGCATCAGGTCAGCCTGACCGTGAGCCTCGGATCTCTATCGACTGGGACATGGCGGGGATATTTATGGTTCTCCTTATGGTCTTGGGAGGTTTGGTTAATTGGGAAGGTCTGAAGTGGCTGGTGGCAGAGCTCTCGCAAGAATGGCTACCTGGGGCATCCAAGAGGAAGCTGAGGAAGCTGAAAAAGTTGAGAGACGCCACCACGCGGGCGATAGAAAGAGAGCTGGAGCGCATGAACGCTGGAGCTGCTTCAGAGCCTACAGTAGCCGAGGAACCCCCGACTTCTACGACGAGTGGGTCTACGAGTCCAAGGAGGACACCTATTGCGCAGCCATCTACTATGAGGGCCACGACGCCCCCAAGAGCATCGCCTTCAAGGGAACGAGAACAGTCCAACGAAGGACAGAGACGGCTGTTACGAGCCTCCCCAACGCCAAGCCAGGGAAGTGACGATCCGGGCGAGGTCCTACGTGTGAGTGTTGATCTGGCGGGTCTTATGAGATGCGAAGAGCTTCGCGAAGCCCTGCGCATAAATGGCCTGCAGACTTCGGGACTGAAGGGAGACCTGTCAGCGAGACTTGGGGGTGCAATGGCATCCATGTATGGCAGAGCAGATCTGCCAACGGTCCGTCAGTACAGATACCTCCTGTGGTTATGGCGCCACAGGAATTTGCAGGGTCGAACCTTGCTTTCGTGGAGCAACATAGCAGATCGACAGGCCGCGTCAAGGACTATCAACAACTGGGACCGTCTATGAAGAAAAGAGCTGTACACCCCTTCCGGTGGTCCAGAGGAGGAGTGTTGATGCAGCTGAGCCCAGTTTGTCACGACGGTCCGTCTACATGTCAGTGCGACCTGCAAGTGCTATGCCGCTCTGTTGGCCTAAGGGAAGGCTACGCAGTAATCCCCTTGGGTCAAGTTTTTCAACATGTGTTAGAGCAGCCGGTAAGCGCTGTAGGAAGGAAACACAGCTTTGCAACTCTTGTACAACACAGCAGAGCTCAGACTTCCAACGTTGTTTGTTGTGCGGAAAAAGAGTTTTGCAGCGCGATCCGTCATGGCAACCCCAAATTCGAATGATGTCGGAGTACATCAGCAGGTTTAGGGTTTAGGATAGGCGTGTTTGGTTCAAGGGTTTGAGGCTTATCGCGTTCGGGGGGCATTTGTGGTAGGTGTTTTTGTTTTGGGGCCTAGGGTTGATAGTTGAGGGTTTCGTTTTTGGGAGGTTGAATGTTTTTTCGGTTGTAGGGCTTGCTGCTGAGTGTTGAGGCTGCTGGCTGGCTTTAGGATTTATTTGGAGTCAGGGTTTGTTTGGGCATAGGATTTACAACTGCGAGGGCCTTACAGTTTTCGGGTGTTAGGGTTTTAGTTCAAGCTTTTTGGAGGCTTGCAGTATCAGTATCTCACACCGTTGCAAACCTGGTGGTCGGCTAAGAAGCCGATCCTCCACCACCCTGCCGCCTGGGGCTGGCAGGTATCTCAACTATGCCACGAACACAGTGATCAAGAGCGGCAAGCTGGTGCCCACCTTGCTGATCTCAGTCCCTTGGGCATCGTCAGCTTGATGGGTTTCAGGGGGTTGTTACGGTTTGGGAAGTTTTGGGGCAGCTTTAGTTCTGCTCCGGTGTCGCGAGAAGTGGCCACCGCCGCCCCAACATCGCCAGTGCCCTCGCCACCATCATCATCGCAGCATCAGCATCATCAGCATCACCAGTCTCGTCATAAGCAGCATCTTCTGCAACAGCATCAGCAGCAACATCAGCACTACCATAGTCGTCATGACCATCATCATCAGCACCGTCGTCATCATCATCATCATCACCACCAGCATGACCGTCATCCTCATCATCACCATCATCAGCAGGAGCATCATGTCATAGTACGGCTGCCAGCAGCACGCCTTCATCAATGTATGTTGACAGACATGCGGTGGTTCTGTTGTGGCTATCGTTGTGGATGATGCTGCCGACGACGAGGATGATCAAGATCAGGCTAGTGGTGGTGATTATTTTGAGAGGCAGGAGGAGTACACGGACGAGCACATGGGACAGGACGAAGATGATAGTGGCGATGACCGTGAGATTATGGAGATAACGATGTTGTTCCTGCTGCTTCTGCTGCTCCTTCTGCTGCAGTTGCTGCTGCTGCTGCTGCTGCTGCTGCTGCTGCTGCTGCTGCTGCCTTTTCTGGTAGTCGTCATTTCTTGTAGACCTAAAGCTACTACTTGAGTCAACATCTCCAGCGTAGTGATGGCAATGACAAGTCATTTGCGAAGGTCATCTGGCTAGAGCGCAAAGTTTCGCTTGCGGAGTGGGCGGCTGCCGTTCTATTGGTGCTCTCGTCCGCGTTCATGGCTCTGGGTGAGCAGGCGTGGTTGCAAACCGTTGCGGTTTACAGAACCAAGTTGTCGCAAGTTTCATGCTGCTCGCACCCTCAAGCTTCTTCAGCAGTACAGATTTATCTTTTAAGGACTGTTCTGGTGTTCTCTTGAGGCTCTAAAGGGGCCATGCCCCGAATTAACCTACTAGGCCTTCCGAAGGACCCTGGCTTCTCAACCCCGAAACCTCTTAAATCAAAGTAGAACTCAGCACTCCAACTACTCAGTCGAACATGCAGGCGGTGACCCCGAGTTTCGATCCAATAGGCGGGCCTTGTGATGTGCTTTATAGATCTCAGAAGTGCTTTCGGGTCGGCGATTGGGTGGAGGGACTCTGTAGTATGGCCTAGATACTTTTGAAAAAAAAAACAGGACGGACTTGAGGTGTGAAAAGCAGGGTCCAGTGACGGGATGGCTTGGGCTTCAATTTCGGTTCAGCTAAAGCTTAGGGTTTGGTCGGCAATGCACCTAGGGTTTGGAGCAAGCCAGGGTTGGAGGCTTTGGGGTGGTTCAGGGGCTGATTGCGGCATGAATTTCTTGGTTGGCGAGTCGCTGGAGAGGAAGTGGCACGACAGAGTTATTGGAAGTTGGAAGACTTGCACAGGCTGCCCTGCACCCCAATTCCTGAACCACCTAGTCCCTAAACTAGAAAGCCTCCGTTGAAAGTCGTATCCAGCAAAACACACGCAGCGGGAAGCAGAGGTCAGGCATCATCCAGAAAGTGTTGAGGCAGGGCTCGGGGAGGTTTCGTGAACTTATCTAGGGTTTGTGAATTTCGGCGTTCAGGGTTTAGGATTTCCGGCGTTTAGGCTTTAACGGCGTACGGTTTTAGGCTATCACAGTAGTGCGCAAACTCGAACCACCACGAAGGCCGCAGCCCCTGAGTCGTCGTTAGCCCGGAACCCTCCCCCCTTAAACCTTAGGAAGTTGCACTATAGTTCCTAAACTTACAGTTTCTTTACCCTTTTCCAGCCTCTAACGCCCACACCCTCAACCCTAAACGCGAGAACCCCACATCTCCAAGCCAAGACTGCCAGAAGGAAGGGCCCCCGAATCTACAGGGTATACATACTCTAATAACATTCCATACTATAACAATAGATTTAGACGATCTATCATAATTTTATACTTTCAGAAGATTCTGGAATACATACATACATACATACATACATACATACATATATATATATATATATATATATGTATATTATGTATATATATATATATATATGTATATTATATGTATATATATATATATATGTATATGTATATACGAAAATGGAATTGCGGCCAAGACTGGCAGAGAGGACTCATCCTGGCCGGGGCCCAGCTCTTGTGCGCGGCCATGCAGGGGAATCTCCAGGCGACTTCGGGGCATCTCCTTCTTTCAAAGGGTTTACAGGATCATGGGACTTAGTAAGTAGGGTTATCAGTACCTTAATTAAGGTTATATGTAATTATAACTGTAGCTACCTTCTTTCAAAGGGTAAGTAGTGTTATAAGTACCCTAATTAAGGCTATACGTAATTATTCCTCTGGGCTTCGGAGTACCGTACTTTAATACTTTTTTCTTAATGGAACCCTTTTGAAATAAGAGTCTATACTTTTTTCTCCCTGGTTACTTAAACGCCCAGCCCTTCTTTCAAAGGGTTTACAGGAGTACCTATAGTCTCCATTGTAGTTCCTTTTTTTGGTGAGCCAAAATCTCTATTATAGGATCCTAACCATAAAATTGGGTAACCAAAACAAGGAACTACAATGGAGACTATAGGTAGGGTCTAGGGTTAAGGAGATTCTAGGCTTGTAGCTTTTAGGGATTCTCTTTCTAAAGGGTTGGGGAATGAGGGCTTATGGCTTAGCCTGAACCCTAAGACGTGGGGGGGGGGGGTTTAGTGTATTTGGTTTTCGGCTTAAGTAGTTCTGTGTTTTGCGGAGCAAAAGATGGTTCCCCAAAATACTGGCCTTAAAAAAATGGAGTCACGTTTTTGGGCCATGTCGGGTGTATCACTGTATTACCAACTAAAGCCTATAAGGGAAGTGTTACTAATTGGGGCTTCTACATTTCTCGAAATGGCGTCGCTGCCGCTATCTTGACTGCCAAGACCACCGCTATCACGCTTCTTCTTGGCTGATGTTTAGCCGCCGCAGCAATGGCAACAGCAACGATGCCGCGCTTGTAATGGTGATGGTGATGGTATGATGGTGACAGCTCCTAGCAGTGCAAAATCGATGATGACGGTGTGTTTTCTGATGTTTCAGTTTTTCGGCATCAGGTCTCCAGGCTCGTCCTTTCAGAGCGTTGCAGCATGCAGACATGGTCACTATTCCGACTAAGCGGCTTCCGAAGCGGAAACATTGCGCAACCGTGACGAAAGCTCTGGACTGCCTGATGACCCCGGCCGCCATATCTCTGAAGTTGCTCTTTGCAGGAGAAAGCGCTCAAGGACTATGGGGCATCCATCACAGAGGCTCGAAAGCTTGAACCGGTTCTTGTTCGGGTTTTCGGGCTGCTTAAAGCCCTCTCCAGCCACATGAGGATGCTCAGATTCCCACTGATGCTGCAAAGCTAGCGTTGAAGATTCCGGGCCGCTGGCAAGTTAGGCAAGATTATGCGGCATTGTATCATGTCTGACAGGGTTCATAGAAAGTCTACAGAGTCTCAGGACTAGCTAAGCAGTGGAAATTTATCTCATGCTGCGAGCGTTTTTGCAGAAGCACTACTCTTTGTCAGCCGGTTAAAAACCCGCCAGATGTGTGTTCGGCGATTCGAAGAATTCAGGGTGCTCCGTTGAAAGCAAGCCAGAAATCACCCAAGAGCCGCCTTCATATATCAAAGATCATCTGGAGCCAACCAACCGCCCTAGGCCATCAACCGCATCTTCTTCCCCCGAAACCTTTTTACCCTAATGAAAATGCCGAAAGAATTACCGATGCAACTGTCGGGCTTCCTGGTATTAAGTATTATACATTACGAAGTTATGGTATGACGTGGCCCCAAGCCTGTTCTAATGATTAAGGCTCTATAAGCTCAAAATCCCCCCAAAGCCCTAGCCCTCATCCATGTGGTCAATCGAGAAGAGCATTCGGGTATCTTTTTGCGCTTTGTCTGGAATCCTGGAACCTTCATGTGGTACATGTAAGCAGGCTTGAGGGTTAACGGTTTGGGGTTTGGGGTTTGGGGGGGTAGCAGATAACTATCAAGAGCTCCATCCCCAAAGATTGCGTTTCTAAATCTGCTTGGAGCTTGTTAGGTTATCAGAGTTAGGGGCGATTCCTGGTCGCGCCAAGAGAACTGAAGCCCTCAATCGCGAACCGTGCTCTAAAAAAGTGCCACGACCTCAAGGCTTTCTAGGCCCTCGGAAAGACATGAGTAACAACTTCTGCGCCGGCGGAGCGGGGAGGGGGGCGGGGGTCACTAAAACCACGGAAACCGACAAAAAGCCCAAGAGAGAGCCAAAGCTCCCAAAAGCATTCTTTTCAGAAGCCAAAGCGGTTTAGAGTTTACTGTAGGGTTTAGGGTTTTAGGAAAGCCCTGAATCAGTGAAGCTCTGTTGAAACGCAGGCCCTGGCCTGCAGCAACGGCTTCGGCGTGATCGTGGCCCCGAACCCAGGGCATGGCTTCGGTCTCTATTTTCAGATGCTAAGGCTCTTAAGGTTTAGGGGTTCAGGGTTTAGGGGTTTTAGGGGTTAGGTTTTAGGGTTAGGGGAGTCATTCTACGATTTGAGGTTTGCAGGCTTCCTGTAACGCTGATGTTTCAGGTTGGAATGCTCTGGTTTAAGATTTGTGCTGATAGCTTCCGGCAGCGCTCCGGGTGTGCATCAGAGGCAAGTTCCGGGTGCATGGCATTTCGAGCAGAACGACTCCGCTGTCCACCTGCTAGCAGGGCTTGAGATTCATACTTGGGCACCTGTTCGCAAGTTCCACAGTAGTTTCTTTTGCCAGAGGATGGGGTGGATTCGTGGATGCCAAATCCCCACACCAAGGTCAAAAGGCCTAGAAGCCCGATAGACTCGTGATGGGGTTCGGCAGCATGTAGCCAACCCGACCTTCTGAAACTCAGTTCTAGTAAGGAGCTTCATGTACAGGGTGTTACGGTGGACGGCATTTTTCCACATGTTGCAACTTAAATCAAGCTCCTTCGCGAGGGGCCAGGAAACTAGGGCCTGGAAGCCAACGACCGCATATATCCGAGAGCCCTTCTTCCGCAAACCTTAAGCGAACCACCAAACCCAACACTCTACCATAGCAGGCATTAATAAGTAGAACAGGGTTTTGGGTCGTATATTATTTAGTAGTATAACGACTACGTACCAAAAGAACACCATTGTAATTTTCAATCCCCGCTATTCCCCCGCCTGAGACCCCCATGTTCGCCCACCCCTGAACCCTGAACGCCCCCAACCCTAACGTTGTACCTTCGCAGCTTGCGAGGTCTGGGTAGCTGTCCAGGTAGGGCGCTTGGAAGGTTAGAGCGCTGCACTTCTGAGGCTTACGATTGAGAGCTTGAGGCTTGCAGTTCAAGGCAGTGCACGAAACTCGCAATGTATGTTCAATGTGCTACGACCGAAGCAGCATTCACGGGTTTAGGTTTTTATTCCAGTTTTCTGTGAGGCACATGGAACCAAGGAAGGGAGAGGCAACGGCAGATTTCCGGGTTCCGGGTGCCAGGGAATGAAACCCCCTGGTCTGTCGTAGCCTCAATTCAAAACATTGCGACCTCATGAACTAATGATATCCATGCGGCTTAGCATATGTCGGTATAAGCATAGGGTTTTGGGAACTAGTGCTAGTGCTACTTGTCATATTCATCACTACGTTATAATGGTGTTCACGACGATAGCTATAACTATAACCCAAACAGTGTCTCCAATCTATTATGCTCATGGGCAACTTACAGTGCTCCCTTATACACAACACTCGCTGAGTCCTAGCAAATTTAGACGCCTAAAGGCCGGAAGCTCCGGCGCTTCCCTTGACCCGAAACCCCAAACCAGCCCGAACCCCAAAGACAACACCATTGAAATGAATGTAGGGCTTGAAAGGTTGCCAATACTAGTTGTCAGGGTCCCCTTTTCTCGGTGTATGAGAATATCCCCCCAAGGTTCCACTCAAATAATTCATTCTGGAGCTTCAAAGCTCCCTGTGAAAAGACCTATAAAGCCTATCCTAAACCCTGAACCCTCCACCCTAAACCCATGAAATCTAAATCCTGACCCCTAAACCCTTCACCCTTTCCCCTATAACCCGAAACCCCAGCCCCCAAACCCTGCCATGCAGCCCCTGCCATCAGCCCCATAAGCCTCAGGTCTCCGGAGAAGCAGGACCTGCCTTCGAGTTCTTTCTCAGCTCTCCGCCCCTTGCTTTGCGGTTTGGGGTTTACGGCTAGGGGAAGATAGGATTCAGGGTTTTCGGATGTTTAGGGTGATACACTCTACCTCAAGAGCCTAGTTAAAGTTGAATGCTTTCAGCCTCATAGTACCCCTGTAGTAACCCTAAGCCCTTTAGAGCCCTATAAAGAAACCTTTATGGTACCCTTATAGTAACCCTAGGCCCTTTTGGGGCCCTTCTAGTAGAGCCCTTTAGGTGGACCCTTATAGTACCCTTATAGTAACCCTGAATCCGATAGCCAAAGTCCAGGCTCGGCTCTACTTTGGTCCTCCTCCGCTCGCTGTTTTTCTTCCTTGGTGCCTCGGCAGAGATGGGAGTTTCCGAAAATTGGGTGTACCTTAGGGTTCCTTTAAAGGGTACTATACAGTCCGAAAATTAGGGGTACCTTGCTTTGGGGTCCTTCTAATAAGGATCCTAGCATTTAGGGTACCATATTAGGGTCCTCCATTTTCGGAAACTCCAAGATATTCTGGGAAGTTTGAGGGGCGTGGGGCATTGGGTCTTGCGTAGAAGGTTCGGATTTTTAGGCATTGTGGGGTTTTAGGCAGGTCCTTACAAAAAGGACATCATTGGAAGTTTAGGTACTGAAGAGGTCACGGGACTTGGTAAGCAGATTAGGATAGTGTTGTAAGTCTTTACATTGGGGCGATCCTACTTACTACATGGGAGTTTCCGAAAATCGGGGACCCTAAGACAGTACCCGGAATAGTAGGATCCTTATTACAAGGACACCAAAGTAGGATAACCCTAACTTTCGGAAACTCCCACCTGCCCTGGCCTCGGCTTTAGTGCTCTGCTCTTCGTATTCGCCGGCTCATGCCTCAGAGCTTCACATTAGAACCCACTTGGAGGGTCGGGGGACTTAGAAACTGGTTATTTTAGGGACTTATAAGTACCATAACCCCAATTAGAGTCCCTTTTAGGGTACTTATAAGTCTACTTACTACCTACTTACTAAGTCCCGCGACCCTCCAAGCAGGCTGTCAAGGCATAGGACCCCCATGGCCCAAGGAAATCCCGCCAAGAGTACAGGAAGACCCCAACGTTAATCTGTCTACTTTGCAGCCCTCAGGACTTGCAAGAGAGTTTCGGAAAATGAAGGACTTGGACATGGACCTACTCCAAACAGCCCACCCCTAATTGTCTGAAACCCCCGAATATCGGAACCTTACATCATGCAGGAGCCTAGTTATCGCGCGATATGTCCCGAAAAACATACTTCTAAATGTTCAGGCCCCTATACCATAGAACCCTATTATAGATCCCTTCCAGACCCTTTAAGGAACCCTGCTCCTTTAAGGAGCCCTGCCCCTTTTAAGGAATCCTTCTCTATTTCTCAAAAAGCAGGCCCCTATATTACCCTGCTCTGCAGCTTCGCAGGTGTCGTGGCCCTCACTGCTTTGACCAAGGCCTCGGATGAAAAGCGTAGTTTGATCCTGTGTTTCATGATTGCTCTGTTAGAGTTTAGGGCTTGGGGTTTAAGGGTTAGGGGTCTGGGGTTTCGGGGACGCTTTTTTTGTTGTTTTCTGAAGGCTTTCTGAGGTTTTTTTCCTGCAGACAGCTCCAGACAGCGTGGTACTCTTAGCCGGTTACTGCGTTCAGTTTCAAAGGGGTTTGGCTGCTGAGACTGTTCTTACTTGGAGGCTCATGGGCAGTTATAGGTAGGATGATAAGTCCCCCAATATGGGTTGTAACTAGAGTTACCGTACTTATAACCGCACTTGTAACTACCCCATCTAGGCTGTAGCACACTCACCCCTAAACCAACTCCCAGATCTTTCCAGGACCATGGGACTGGGGCAGCCACAGCCGTCGGCACAGCGCGAAAATCGCTGACCGTGCCACTTGGCAGAAAGCCTGACTCAGATGACTTATTGGAATGTTATGTGGGAGTTTCCGAAAACTAGGGGTACCTTATTTTGGGGTCCTTATAATAAGACTAGATTAGGGTCCCCTATTTTCGGAAACTCCCATGTAAGAGTTCTGTAAACTTCCTAGAATACAGAAGTACGAGGCTTCCAACGGGTCCTTTAAGGGTCCTGTGATGAGTCCGATGGCCCGTGGCCGTGCCCAAATAAAGGTGCTGAGAAGGAAAGAAGGGTTCAAGGTTTCAGGTTTGGGGTCTATCTTGTGTTTGGCCGGTAGTGCTGGTGCTAACTAGTATGCCCTCGATCCTAAACCCCAAACCCTAACTCCTAAACCATAGACCCGAAACCCTTGCCCTGAGGCTGTTCTCCTTCATGATGTTTCCGAAGCCCTGGCACATGCGGCTCGCCGGCAAGCCTTTGATACCCTGCACTGCCTAAACTGTTGTGGTCTTCAGGGGTTTGGGGTTTAGGGTTTAGAGTTAGAGGTTTGGGATATTGGGGGTCTGCAGTCGTTCTTTTGCAGACGCGTATGATGGTAGGTGCCTGAAAGAGGAGCCCCAAAGCCAAAACCCCAAACCCCGAGGCCTACGCCCAAAACAAAACGCCTACGCCACAACTGTACACCGGGGAGCAGGAACTCAACCCTCAGCCCATGGGTCTGTCGCAAGGCTGGGTTTGTAACAGGGTCGGCGTGGATTGCTTGCGACAAACAGGGGTTTGGCCCGGTTTGGCCCCTCCGAGCCAGTCGCAGTTCGAGGTGCAGTGTTGAGTTTAAGGTTTTGGGCTGTTTCGGGGTTTGCCTTTGTGGTGTTGTGTGTCGGAAATGTGACATAGGGTGTTTTATGAGGCTTTAGAGTTTCCTTGCAATTGAAGAGGGCGGAACCTGATAAAGTTGCCCAGACAAGCATGTAGAGTGAACCCTCGGGCGCCCAGCCACAGCTACGGCAGAAGCCATGCAGCAAAACAGCCATCGAACCCCTGTAAAAAGCCGACGAAGCCCCGATGAACCCATGTGAAGATGCTAAGGAACTATGTGTTGGGGACCTTTGTGGCTCGGCCTAGAGCTGTGTAGGATGGCAGCCAAAGGTCGCGAGAGGTTTTGATTGTGGAGCTAGTTCCTCCCCAAAATCCCCAACCCTAAACTATAAGACTATGTTAGGTAAGTGTCTAATTGTGGACCGTTCGTTCTCAGAGCTTTTGTCGGAGTGTCTTGGCTTGAGCTTGTAGCCGACCCCTTTGACCCGAGATTGGGGCTCATGTGTAGATTTCGGGTACAGAGAAGCTGCAATCGCACGTGTTGGCACGTTGCAGTGTTCTGGCCGGATTGGGCTTCGATTCTAGCCAAGAGGAGCTTCCCTAACATGAGGGCCCTAATGATTAGTAAGTACATAGTTGTAGTGAGGAGCCCTGAGGAATAAGATCAATAATCATTTTCAGGCCCCTATATTATCAAATGAGGCTGGCATCCTCGGGCATTGTCTTATAAAGCAATAAAGATTCCGGGGGCCTCAGACAGGAAGGCATAGCTTTGTTGGCAGGCAAGCCTGGGGGATCCGAAGGCTAAAGCCCAAAACCTCGAATCCACTTCATATGTTATCTATAAGCCATTCCGATAGGGAGTTGAGAGGATTCTTGAAAATGAGGGCCAGTTGTACCCGAACCTTCAACTCAGCGAGTGTAGTCAGGCATTGGCCAGCGGTTTGGTTTTGGCTCATGATGGCCCCGAAGCCACAAGCAGCGCGAAGCATAGGGTGAGATCGAGTTCTTCATTGCCATGGGTGGTTGACACGGTACAGAAGCTCTGTCGAATCCCAATGCACTTCGAAGCAAGTCAGACATCATGTGAGAGACTAGCGGATTTGCCCAGAATCATTCCTGAAGGGCATCACCATTAAAAGATTCTTATAGTATGAGGGGGTTTCAGATATCAGACTTCTGAGTAAATACTGGTTGAAGACCAATTCTTGCGAGCAGGAGTCTGTGTCTGCATGCTAACTACGTTGCAGCAGGGGCCTAGCGTTTAGGGCATTTAAGGCGTTTTCAGTCGGTCGTTTTGGGTTTAGGTTTGGACTCGGAGTTTGTGTTTTCATGCTGCTTCAGCAAAACATTAATAGTCGTGAACCTCTACACTCCACTCGCCAAAGTCCCACATCCTAGCAGAGCATTCAGGCGTTCATCGCGGCCGACCTGATCTACTTCCAGGCAGGGCCATGCATTACAACCTTCTGCATTCTCGTTTGTGCCGCACCTTCAGCCTTGAACCACAGATCCTTGAATCACAAATCCCAAAGCTTTCACCAACTTCTTCCTCCTGAACCAAGCTCTCAGAAACAAGGAAGAGTCCTTCTGTTGTAGGTGAGCTCCGCACGAGCCTCTGCGCGCCGGAAGCTCGCAGCAACTGGGCCGAAGTCATGGCTTAGGGTTTGGGGTCGGCTTCTGTTCGAGGGACTTCATTTAAGGTTCCATAAGGTGTCTGTAGAGTTTAGCGGTTGACTTTAGATTAAGTTGGGTTTCGACACGTCCAAGGATTGGAATTGGTGCGATAGTGCGGTTTTCAGCTAATAATGCTCGTTCCTTTTCATGGTAGCCTAAACCAAGCTCAATATCCAGAACTGGGTATTTCCGTGCAGTCCCCTCTGCGGCACGTGGCAATCGGAAAACAGCTACAACCACAACCAACGCGACGAAGACAGGGAACACGACCGCAATAGAGGAGTAAGCTCAGTGGCGACTGCAAAGACTTAACCATGTCACCATGTCCGTCAAGTCTTTAAGTCTTCTCGCGGCTGCATTTACGAAGAGCAATCGCAGGTTCTGTTTCGCATTGTCAGTATACCCTTCGGCGACAAGGGTGATCATCAGCATTGTCCGCATCTTAAGTATCATGGTTAACATTTTTATTGAGTGAGATTAACATTCATGGTGGTGGGATGTGAATAAATTTGGTTTTCGGCAAGTCTTGTGCTCATGTCTATGGAATCTTCTACGGCAGAGGGATGATCCATTATGCTGCTCCGCAATGTATTCAGCTCATTCCTGATCTGCAACAGCTATCATATTGCACAAGCCCTTTGTTTGCTACAACATGCACTCTAAGTACCAGAAACTATACATACAGAACCCTATGTATAACATGTCAATAGGTTATTGCAATGAGGTCTTTGTCACTCTTCCAGCGACCCCAAACCCTCAGCATCCCTCCCTCAAGCCTGAACCTAAATCCCTGAACCCGTGATCCTTAAGTCCCTAAACCCCTTAAGCCGTTAAACCCAAGCCCGAAACCATCAACCAACACTAAACCCTGAAGCTTGACCCTAATCCCAAGGTCCTTGAGCCCCTTAGCCCCCGAGCCCTAGAGGCCTGCAACCCAGAAGACGGCAATGCCAGGCCGGTGTGTTTCTTGTGCCAGGATTTAGGGAGGGTTTGGGATCGAGGGTTCAGAGATTGGGATCGGGAGAGGTCGCAGGATTTCGAGTTGGCAGTTTCACGAATTTAGTACAAACCCGTCAGGAGCATCACGAGCCTTCAGCAGTTTTGTCTGGCGTTGCATAG
Organism: Symbiodinium sp. CCMP2592; assembly: GCA_905221615.1. Classification (NCBI taxonomy): domain Eukaryota; class Dinophyceae; order Suessiales; family Symbiodiniaceae; genus Symbiodinium; species Symbiodinium sp. CCMP2592. The sequence continues at coordinate 132,178 of CAJNDT010000078.1, forward strand.
CAGCCTGAGTAGTTACTATTCCTGAGGGCTCCATGGTTGGAGCATAATATGCCCCCGCCCCCTGCCAACACCCAAGCCCCATTCTAAATCTTAAAAGCACCCTTTCAAAAATGTTGGCTTCCCCTGTCAGAGGCAGATGTAGCTCTGCATAGGAAGCCTGCGTTTAAACCCGAAACCACAGAACGTTTAACTGGGAAGCTTCCAAAGCTTGATGGGCCTTCAGAAATGTGTTCCCGATAAGTTTCGGTAAACCCTAAACACTTAATCCGGCCGCAAGAGTCGAGATTTCATGAGACCCGCATTCAAAGCGAGGGTTTTGAGAGCCTCAAGCCTCGCATCAGGCCTTCAATAAGCATCAATACTGTTCCTGAGTTCCTTGGTAGCTTCCTGGTACAAAAAGAAGCACACGAAAACCCTGGTCCAAATCTCCGGAGTCCTATACTAGGCCCTAGACTAGCCTTCAGTTGCGCCTTATGTAAACCAAAGATATGGTTTTAGAGGAAGCCGCCTCTACTTAGATTAGCTCAAACTCTCCACATATGAAAGGCCGAAGGTTTGGCCCCATAAGGACCGCTCTCTGCGGACCAGTTGCAGGCACTGCAGCAAAGACGAAGTGTGAGAGCCTTTGGTCGAAAATCTACCGAAGAGGAAGTGGAGGTTTGGGGCATAGGTCGTCTTTGGGTTCAAGAAGGATAGCGCGTTGAGGTTTGAGGTGTGGCTGGGTTCTGTAGCGTCCCAACAGATATATAGGGTCTAAGGGTTTAGTGTCCAGAGTAGGTCAAGATGGCTGTTCGGAGGTCGTGGAGTTTCATCTGTGCAAAAACCCTCAGCGCCCAAAAGCCGTAAGCTCTCAGAAATTCGGAATGTTGAATCGAAGTGCTGCCTGGTTCCTAGTACCCCTGTGAAGGGCTGGAAGAGAGACCCATGTCCTGGAGCCCTAAACCTCTTTGAGTCTAAAGATGGGTTTCCGAAACTGGGGACCCTAATATAATACCCTAAACGGTAGGATCCTTATTATAAGGGCCCCGAAATAAGGCACCCCCTCTTTGGGTCTAAAGGGGCGAGGATTTGCAAGGTCACCTCTTGAGCTAGGCGCCAAAAGCTGCCAGCATCTGGGACTGCCGCTGTAAGAGGGGAAAATGCCGCCTGTTTGTCATTTGCGCTCCTTGTTCATTCGTCACATGGGAGGAGACGACGGTGAGGTACATGTTTGCCTATTTCTTTCCGTGCAGAAACTTACAGAATCCGGTTCTCGCCTGCCCACTGTGAGTGCTGTATACCTCTCAGAGAAGAGCAAGCTGGTTCTGTTGTTTGTGCTGACATATCTAGAAGGCCCCTGTTTCTGCATCTTTCGGCCGGAAGAAGCCCAGACAGTTGTAGCTTGGACTGATCCAATTCTCGCCTTTGCCGGCTGCATCTACGATGCAGACAGCTGCTTGCATCTGGCCTGGAGGGAGCTGTGTGCCATGAGCGCACAGCGGGCGAAACTAGCTCTTGTGCTCTGTGCCTGTGGCTGTTTAAGTGACTTCTGTAGGAGGCTTGCGCTGGGATTTTTGCGGTAATCTAGCAAACTGGTATCCTTTATAATTAGCCCTTTTTCAAGTCTGCCATACCCAAAAGCCTTATTCTGACGATGAAGGCCCGGTAGCATTGCGAGATTCAGCTCATTATTGTCAAAGTCAGCTCAGGTGTCTTCGGGACCTTGTCCCAGGCTTCGCGCCCGACGCGCCAGGACGATGTGCTCTCGCTGGAAGGCGGCGAAGAAAGTGGCGGCACTAGTGGACCCGATGTCACCGAGAGCTCGATGGGAACTCTCCTTCCGAAGGCTTGCGGAGGTGATGGCATCATTTACCTGGAGGAAGGGGTGACCTATCGCACAGAGAAATCCAATCACAGCATCCCGGACAACTGTCATACACTTCAGGGAGCTCCGTCTTCGCGCATCCTGCTGTATGCAGGCATCAGCTTTGCCAGCACCACTGCCGTCATCCGTGCCCCCCTGCGGATAACCATGGCACCGGACGTTGAAACCCTGAGCTCTCCTGCTATTCGGAGCACGGGCAGCTTGCAAGCGGTCTCGCCGAAGGACCGCGTGCTAGAGTTCCACGACATATCAACTTCAGCTACGACTGCTGCTCTGGCTGCAGCAAATAACGGTAGTGTCCAGCTCGGTGGTGAAGGCACGATGATCTTTGAGAACCTGCGAAGCTTCGGGGCGCCAGTAGCAGATGTCAATTTCTTCGATGTGAACAGCACGGTAACCCACTTAACGGTTCGCAATGTTACCAACGAGCGCGGGGCTGGGGCCATCTATGGAGGTCGCCAAGTTCACATTGACAGCAATGGCACTGTGCGTTTCGAGAACTGCACGTGCAAAGGCCGGGGGGCTGCCATCGCAAGTGTCGGCCAGTTGAAGCTGACAGGAGACGCAGCATTTGTCTTCGAAGAGTGCAGCAGCGGTGCAGCAACGACAGGAAGTGTGACAGGGGGCGGAGCCCTGTCCAGCTTGGCAGATGTAATGCTGCAGCTTGGAACAAAGGGGTCAGCCGTCTTCAGGCGGTGTTGGTCAAGAGGCTCTGGCGGTGCCATCTACAGTGGGGGTGACATGAATGTCACCGGCGGCAGCATCTCCTTCGACGGCTGCCGTGCCGGGAGCGGAAATGGACATGCGATAGCTGCAGGCACAGTTAGAGGATGAGCAATCATATGCAATAATACGAACTTCCTTAATGTCAAGAGGGGGTCCCGTCCCCCAGCAGAAATTCGAATGGTATCTTTATCAGCTAGTCGCTGTTCCTGTTGGCACCTGTGTGAATTGGGGGGGGATTCTGCCACTACTTCCGCTCCTGCCCTTTCCGCTGCTGCTGATATTGCTCCCTCGGTGGCTTTTGCACTTGCTCCTACTCTAGCTCTTGGCTCCTGGTCTTTCTCCTGCGCCCTTGCTGCTGCTCCTTGTTCTTGCTCCTGGTCCGGTCTCCTGAAGCCATCAGCGCAGGATACAGTAGTTGCTGAAAAGGCGTGTAGGAGTGTAGGAAATCAGGAGGATTGTCAGGAATGTGTTTTCATTCATATGAGCCCAGCAGGGGGGGAAGTTAACGCATGGGGGAGGGACCAAGCTGGTTGCCGCATTTGAGCTTGCAGGCCACGGCCTCCTCCAGATCAGTGAGCTGACCAGGGTCGCGCTTGAAGGCATGGAGAGCTACATCGGCTCGCCCATTTTCGCACGTGATGCAGCCATCCCTGTCGTTGGGGATCTTCTACCGGAGGATGTGTTCGAACTGGAAATGCTGATGGCATCGAAGCCACCGAGCCAGGGTGACCACGTATGTCCGGCAGGCTCTCGGTTCAAAATTGACACAAACGGCGCCCCCATTCTCGGTAAGTGCCAGATGTGTGGATCTGGCACTGTCTCGCTGGCGACCTCAACTTTGGAGGTTGAAGGGCGAGTTGCGGCTGCGGAAGATGGCATGCGCATTGTTCTCGTTCGGCGAGGATCTCCCAATGCCATCCGGCCGCTGTCCGACAACAGATCAACACCGGAAAGATGCAAAGGCCACAGCTTTTGCTTGGGCCTCGCCCGCGGCGACTGGGCGCCGGCGTGGAAAACCTTTCCGGTCATACTGGAAAAGCACAATCAGTTGGCCTTCACTTTCGATCGCGGCATGTTCAGGACACCTGGAAAAGATTTCATGATGACATGTAGTGGGGCTGCAACATTGTCAGTGCCAGGTGCACACCAGATTGTTGCTTGTGCACTTTTTGGTCTCATTCCTCCCAAGCCTTCTACCTAGAGGCTCCATAGTAGTTCCTTTTTGTCGTTACCTTGTAGGATTCTAAATATTAACCCCAAAAAAGAACTACTGTGGAGCCTCTCGGTAACCACCTTGGTGCCCGACCCATCCTGGCCGGATACAGAAGCAGCAGGAGAATCGAAGTCGAGCATACTTGGAGGTTCATGGGTAGTTATAAGTGGGGTTATAAATAAAGGTAAGTATAGTTATAACCGATATTAGGGGACTTAGAATCCCACTTATAATACTACCCATGAACCTCCAAGTAGACGCAGTTGCGGAGTCCCTTGGATTCCAAGTTTCAAGTGCAAACGACATGCTGAAGCCCAAGAAGGCACGTGCAGGAATTTCACAATTGTACCCACGAAAGCAAATAGTTCATTGCTATGCGGCTGTTGTCACAGCAAGTGAGATTTCCCAGGCAGCATGACTTGCTGGAGGTGTGATGAAAGCGATGAGGCAGGCAGGGAGGAGCGGGTGCTGGAGATGGAGGTGGAGGCTCCCTTTACGACGCCAGATCCCAAACCTTTCTGAGCCCAATTCTGAGCCTTAGAGTTGCAACTGTGGCTTTTCTGCCAGGACTGAAGACGGATGGATACTTGCAGTGGCTTATGACTCCTATGCTCCCAATACCCCTCTGGCCTTCTTGAAGGGCTTGAACAGCGCATCGTGGAGAATCCAAAGCGAGACAGGCATGTTCACAGCGGACGAGTATGGCCATATCAGCCCGAGGCAGGCACCGGATCTGGTCTTCGGTATTGTCAGCGAGGTGAACTACACCTTTCAACCCGAAAAAAACCCTTACTTGGCCTGCCTCCCGTGCCACGACGTTGCAAGCGAGATGGCCGACAAGATCCAGTGCCACGGGGCAACGTCGGCCAGCTCCCTTCGAGGCTACATGCTCCTTCACGTAGCAGGCTGGGCAGGGTTTCGGCTGGTCATTCAAGAACCCTATGCTTCTAGGGACCTTATTATTGGGTCCTTAAGGTGTCTAGGGCCCTAATTATAAGGTCCCTGGAAGCATAGGGAGAACCTTGTTCCAAAGCACAGCAGTCGTTACGTCGTCGCTACAACACGTCTCGCTTCTTTCACGGACAATGCAGGGTAATCGGAATTGGTTGTTTTGGCTAGTCGACTGTTTCTCTGCACCCTGCCATTCCACTATCCAAGGGTAAAAGGAAGGACCCTTAATAAGGACCCCTAGGTATATACCCTTAGTATGGCCATTATATACCCATTATATAGCCCATTATAGGGTAGGGTTCCCCATTAAGGGTCCCTCCTTGTCCCCTTTGACACTACTGCTTCACATGTCGGACACAGGGAAGCAGAGGCTGGAAGTCCACCGCTGCCCCAACTGCATGGCCTGTCGCTGGGATATTCTTGAACACAGCTTTCCTTCGGTTACCATCTAGCCCCAATGCTTCTCCAAAGTTCAATCGTAAAATTCCGGCAGGTGCAAAAAGCAAGTATTGCTTAATGTACCACGACATTTTGTCTTGTTGAAACAAAAGGCTCAAGAACAGCCTAGGTCCCGGTAGCAACCTCAGCCTCACCAGCGCCGGTGAGCTCGCCGCTCGGAGCAGGCTTTGCGCCGAAGGCCTCTCGCTTACCTTGGACAAATGTTGAAGCTTTTAAACTGCCTTCCACTGTCCACCCCGAGTTTTACCACTCTTTTTATCGGGTTTAAAGTGCGTGCGGAGTCGGCATGGATCGACGACACTCTGAGGTTACAAAGGGATAAAAGTTGGTGATCGCAGCCCCTCCAGATTCCTTTAAACCCCAGCGGAGGCCTAGGATATGGGGCTTTAGCGTGGCATGAGGAGAATATGTGTTCCTATGACTACCCTAAGGCCCCAAAGTAGTTCCTTCTTGGTGTTCATAGAATCCTATAAGGTAATCCCAAAAAGGAACTACTTTGGGGACTATGGGTAGTTATGCATGGAGTTATAGTATACCCTACCCATGAACAGTTTGGAGGGGAAACATAAGGAACTACGGGATAAAGAGCTGATGGGCAAAATCCTGCATTACCCATGATAAGGAAGATACCAGAATTCCCATAGTTTAGGGTCCTTAGGGTAATGCAGGATTTATATCATCAACCGTACTTTGGGGCTTATGGCTTATGACTACCTTAACCCCACGTAACCTACCTTTTTAAGGACTTATATAAAGAAATCATATTAGGGAACCCTAAAAAGGTAGGTTCCTTAGGGTCCCAGGTAGTTTCTGAAGTAATGTTTTGAGAGCCGAGAGGCGAATTCTGTGTCCAGAGGAGGCTCTCACAATGGGGTTTAGGGTTTTGGGGGTTTAGGGTGTAGGGGTTTAGGGTTTAGGGGTTAGGGTTTAGGGTTTAGGGTTTAGGGGTTTAGGGTTTAGGGGTTTAGGGTTTAGGGTTTGGGGGTTTAGGGTTTAGGGGTTAGGGTTTAGGGGTTAGGGTTTAGGGTTTAGGGGTTAGGGTTTAGGGGTTTAGGGTTTAGGGTTTAGGGTTCGGTTGCGTGGTTCGGGACCAGGGAAGCAGGAATTTATGCGCAAGTGAGAGGTCCACTTGGTCTTCATGACCTTATACTGTTCGCAGTTTCACGCATTCACGGACCCTGTACCCCACATACCTGAACCTAGAATCCCAACAGCGCCACACCGAAACGGAACGCTCAAGTCGTAGTCAAGGCTATCAGAGCAGCCCTGGCTGCATCCGCTGTGAGCCTGGCTACGGCCGCCACATGCTGGACCCCTTCGTCTGCGCTCCATGTGCAGGCGTGGATTCGGGGTTTAGACTTCGTGTTTTCAAACCTAGGGTTTCCATCCGCCGCTGGAGGCTTGCGGAGGGGGGGCGGAGATTCAGGTTGTTTAGGGTCACGTAGCGGGGCTGCTCTGGATGATGGCCTGTTGCTGCAGTGTTCCTTTTGCTCTCTTCATGATTTTCGCGTATTGTTGCACGTAGCAACCCATTCATCAATAGCTCCAACAAGCGGGTAACAAATCGCAGATAGCACGAGCCCTCAGAGCCGAGGTCGGTCCTTGGTGCAGCAGGCGGGGGCCGTCGCCAGAAACCTGTGAGTATGGCATAGGGCTTGGGAGTCTGCAAGTTGAAAGCTTGAACCCCAAATCCTGAACCCTAAGCTCGACATCTGGCCACAGTCACCATCTCGTACCTCGGTTTCCATTGTCTCTTTGAGTTCTGCACACTCGCATAATAGTTCTCCGGCTTCAGGGTTAAGATCCGCGGCGAACTTATACATTCATGATGCCATACAAGCGACAAAGAACCGCAGACAGCGACATACACAAGCAAAAGCAACTAAGACAAGACGAACATAAACAAGCCTCAGCAACCAAAAGATGAATCGTTGACGATGGTGCACGACAAAACAAAGCAGGACATATAGCAGTAAGCATGCTGAAAGAACTTCAACAGCTTTGGAAGACTGCTCAACAGCTTGGACCTACTTCAGAAAGAATAGAGAAAGTACTTCAGAAATTGGGTAAATTGAGATTGGTGGCTTCAAAAGACGTAAAACAGAGGTATCTACGGATGTTAAAGCCCCCTGGCTATGTTTGGTCAACATAACAAGACAATTCTTGAAGAAACGAATGGGGCATGGCGGGTGGTCTCTCTCTGCTTCCGCTACCCCCAGATCATTCCACGCAAGGTTGCTGAACTCCTGCTGGGTTTTGGTCAGCACATGTCAAGGTCGCAGCGCGATCGTGCCCAACTTCGCAGTACGATGGCACAAGACTTTGCCAGACTAAATTATTAAACCTGGTTTTGGCAGCACCTTGACACTGTCGCAGCCGGATCTCAACAACTGTTGCCAAACAAAGTTGCTAAAGCCCGGACTTTGGCCGTGCCGCAGCCCGATCTAATGGCACTAAATCTTGCCACACCACGTGTGGGGTTTAGGGTTTAGGGTTGCTAAACCACTTTCTGCTCTCCGTGCGGAACTTACAGCACGTTTGCCTTGCCACAGCCTGCTGGCACCAGCTTTTGTTACACAAAGTTGCGAGCGTACCCAATGTTTCAAACAGAACAAGTTGCCACCGCACTGTTTGGTTTCCAGGAGGCGCAACAGAATAATCGTGGAGGGAGCTGGAGGGGAAGCCCTCGATGAACGGGTGCGGGGAGAGTCCCCGTCACAACACTGGCAAATGTTTGCGATATTCTAGTAGGACACATCAAGCATTTTCACGGTTGCACGCTGCTGCACCGAAAACATAATTGACATAATTATGCTCAACAAAACAAACAGGACTAACATGGTATGTGTTCAATGATTTTTCAAGGATTGCTTGAGACAGTTCACGACTTTTCGGAGGGGGGGGGTGTCCCACTGTTTGTTTATTTCTTTTGGTTTGCAGTGCGACAAAGATTTGATAAGATTTATGTTTTTTTCTGGGCGGAAGCCCTACTAAAATTTTGCTGGGACGAAATTGTGCTCGCGAACGTTTCCTGGAAGACTTTGATGGAGGGCGTAGACCCAGAACTCTTTCAGCGGCTTTGGCGGGCCTGAGGACTTGCCTCGGGTTGGGGCTAGGGGGCGGGCCGATCAGGGTTGTGGGCATGAGGCCACCTTCGATTGTTGAGCACCTAGGAGGCTTAATCTACGAGCACCTTAGCAAACAAGGCGTGTTTGGTTTGGGGCATTCCAAATCATCGCTTATCCCTTCGTCCATGTGGGTGGTTCTGGCTTGGATTTGCACGTCGCCTCAGTGCATGTGGACCAACTTGTTCTTGGGGTGCTTTGACTGTCACGAGAGTCGAAATACTAGATCATCCATCCCTGTGACATCTTGTGAAGATTGGCAGGTCGCAATATTTTCTGGGTCAACGATCGGCAGCTGAACCTGAAGCCACAAATTCCTGTGCCCGACGCTTTTGAATCGTCGCCGGAATATCAAGATTCGAAGACGACAACAGCTGAGAGATTCCGGGCCCAAAGAGAGCAGCAAGCAAACAGATAGAACCCACTGGACACTCAGAAAAGACACTTGTCTAAACAAGGGTAACCATCGACACAAATTCTGTGCATGGCGACGCCCGGTAGTCACCCAAGAGCTGAACACCAAACTTGTGTCAGAACCTGAAAGAACAGACACTCACAAAAGGGACCCACTGCAAATCAAAACTTAATTAGAGACAGACAAACGAAAGGCAGTCCAAAGACATACAAACGCGAGTTAAGACGTTAGTTAACAACATGACATGTAAGTACAGAATAGTGGCCAACAAAGGCGAATAAAGTTCAAAGGCCCCATTGTTCGTACGTCGCCGAAGAGTTAAATCCCGAGGACGTGATGAGTGACAAATTAAAGTAAGGCCGACGTACGCATGTGTGTCTGTGGGGGAGCCTCAACTTTAGAGGTAGAACCCATCTACCCACACCCTGTTAACAAGTAAGCTGAGGGAAGGCAGCCGGTTAAAAAGCGCTAACCATCGCTAACCTAGACCCAACGGCCTGAGCCTTGATTCCCCCCAAGACCTGAAATCCTAAATCATATCCCTAATCCTGACCCCAATCCTATCAGGTAGGCATTCTTGGTGCAGTTACCATATACCCCAAAACCCAAGTCCAATCCAAAACGGTTTAGGGTCTAGGATTTAGGGTTTAGTGTTTAGGGTTTCCCAGGTGGGCATGGCTGTTGTCTCCAGCGGCCTTTTCTACGTCCTTGCCCTCAACTCCGCCAAACCGCAGACCGACACACAGCAGATCTTCAAGGTGGGCCCGGGGTTCAGCTTTAGGGTTTAGGGGTTTAGGGTTTAGGGTTCAGGAGTTTAGGGGTTTAGGGGTTTAGGGGTTTAGGCTTTAGGGTTCAGGGTTTAGGGTTTAGGGGTTTAGGGTTTGCCGGGTTTAGGGTTTAGGGTTCAGGAGTTTAGGGTCTATAGTCGGTTTGTTGTTCCAGGCTGCATTGGCCGTATGGGGTGCCTAAGTCCATCGAGGGTTCTCAATGTTCCTGCGTTTGGAAAACTGTGTGCCAGCAATTTGGATTCAGGACCTGTCACAGCATGTATGGTAATAGCATGTACGCAGGTAGGGTCTAGGGCTTTCTGAAGCATGGTTGCTCCGCGGGTTCAGATATGTGGTGTCATTCCCCTCAGTCCGTAGCCGTGGTTACATACCTATATGCTGTACCCTCTAGCACGGTTTCAGTTCTCAAAAACTCCACACGGCGGCCATCTCAGGTATTCCTGGCATTCCTCACCATCTCTTGCCGGAGCCTCTCCGCTTTGCCCAACACCCGGCACTACAAGAGATTGATAAGTGATATCTACGCCGGGGCTCAGGCCGGGGAGACTGCAGCCACGTGGATCAACAGCTTTGGCTTGAAAAATCGTGTGTTGTACCTGTACCGTTATCGGGCTGCATGTACTGCCGCTGCCGCTGCTTCCAAATCTAGGGCTGGGATGGGGGCTTATGCATCAAAGTCATTCGGACGCAAATCTGGACATTGGACAGTCATGCAGCAGGCACTGTATCAATGCCTCTTCGCAGTGGACCTCGTGATCAGCACTGAGCCAGGGTAACCCGGATTTTGTTCAGATAATGGGGCGCTTGGATTGCGCGTTCAGGGCATGGTGGGATTAGAGATCCGGTCCAGGTCCATGAACTCCTCCTACGACTGCTGGGGCTTGGTAGACGGCCCAGTCAATTTGTACTGGAGCATCTTCTTGTCTTGGTCCATCCCGACGGCTTTGCTGCTGTTATCTTGGTGCTGGCTCGGCAAGCGCGGTTGGCTGAAGGCCCTGGTGGTGTGGGGGAATATGTTCGTCCCCCCTCTCATTGGGGCGGCAGCGAAGCTTCTGCCTTGCTTCTCCACTCAGGCAGGTCTAAGAAGAACCATAAGAAAAACAAAGCTTACCCTTCTTCAGTGACATCCTCGACCCTTTGCTGCCTCTGTAGAACACCAAACATCCACCACGACACTTGATTAGCGAACCTTGATCCAAGGCCGAGGGGTCCCGGATCCTCATGTACGAGGCTGCTTTTGGCACCCCGTGCGTCGAAAGCTTGTCGCTTCTCCTGAAGCTACCGCGATTTTGGCTGGCTGCCGCGACAAGCCTTCTGCTACTTCTCGTCGGACCCCTCCTTTGGCTCGCGCTGGCAGCGAGGGATCCGGGGAAGGAGCTGTCCCGTTGTCGTACTAAACCGACACCGTAGAGCTGCCATGGTGTGAGCGCAGTTTGGAGGCGAAAGAGGTCTAGGAGGTTGCCATAAGAGTATACTGCTCTTGCTATAAGGGTCTTCTAAATGGTACTCGAGTTTCAGCGTCCACCCAGATGCAAACAAGTGTATATCGCGGTGAAGGATTGCTTGGAAAAGAAGTCAGTGGCTGTTGAACTTCACGTTGTTCCACATTCTTTCACTACCGCCTGCTTGCAGGTCGAAAATAATCAGGGACCCCAAAAGCACATATGCATAATTATTTCACCGGGATATCCCTACCTTATTGGGCTTCCTTATAGAGGGGGTTATATGGGACATCCCTATCCTAGTTTTTGCTTATGTGCTTTTTGGGGGCCCTAAAGAATAAAGAGTGCGGAGGGATCGAGTTGGCTTTGTTTTGTTTGTGGTCGGGGCTTCCAAAAAATGTGCAAGGGGGAGCGACAAAGCTTGTCGCACTTGCAACTCGAACAGCTTCGCAAGAAAGTGGTACCCAATACGTTCACGCTTTGTCGCCTTGTCGCTGCTCCGACGTATCGAGTCGATTTCTGTGCAGGCATTAACGGTTCTCTCCATGACTTCTTCGAAACCCGGCATGCGCACACTTTCGCGAGCTAAGATTGTATTTTTCTTTGTCCGATCGTTTTCCAACCCACGACCGGTCCAAACGAATTAAACAACAAGACCTGGAGCAGTCGTTACATGGTCAGCATGCCTGACTCTAGGAGCGCGATTTCGGAGCCAGGTGTGCACAGGCTTTTTGCTGCAGCAGCGTTTTCTGCACACTTACTACGGAGCAGATCACAGCTATCAGGATCCTTCCTTCGGGCGGGTCAAGAGCCCCAATCAGAGGGATCCGCAATTCTAAGTCGCAGATTCTGATGTCATGTGCGGTTTGGAACCCGATTTGGCAAAAGCGGAGACGATACTGCAAGTTACTCTCAGCAGGACTGGAGGTTCTTTGCAACCGCTATCAGGGCAAGTACAACTCTGCTCATACCCCTGAAGCCCCATAAACCGTTTGAGAACGGTTGATGATATAAATCCTGCATTACCCATAATAAGGAATATACCATAATTCCCATAGTTTTGGGTCCTTAGGGTAATGCAGGATTTATATCATCAACAGGAAGCAAACGAACACATGCAAGAGGAGCTCTGGGAAGGGCGGAGGGAGACGGCGGCCTTCCTAGTGGCTGGCTACAGGCCAACACTCCGATGGTGGGAGGCAGAGAAGGGGTGTGCTAGGTAGGGCGGGGTGCTACCCCCCTCGGATGGCAGAGAAGGGGTTTCAGCTTGAGGATTCTGCACATTCTGCAGGCATCAGGGTTTGTTTTTTTGTATTTAGGGCCGTGGCTTCGAGGATGAAGCTTTAGGGTTTGGGACTCAGGAGTCCATTTTTTTCAATGCGTCTTCAAATAAGCTTGTTAGAAGGTTTTATAGTCGCTTCAAGAATCTGGAATACCCTTTTGGCAGGGTTCCTGCTTCTAGTAAGCTACTCCATGGTGTCGAAGTTACGAGCCCCTACTTCGAAACTCCCGACCAGGTTTAGGGGTTCAGGTTTAGGGTTTTCATTTTGAGGTTTGGAGTTGCAGGTTTGGGGCAACGGCGTTGAATTCTCCATGGTTTAGCGTCTGCGGTTCGGTGCTTCGGGTTTGTGTGTGTTTGTGTCTTCGGGTTGAGGTCTTTGGGGGCTCGTGCAGCCATGTGATATGCATGGGAGATGAACGAACTGCGGTCAAAAGCAGTGGCATGCACATGGCCTGCAGCCGTCCATATCAATACATCTGTATCTATATCTATATTGTCTTGAAAGTACATATGAATATTATCTATATGCACGTGTGAGCGTATATGTAGCAGAAATAT
>CAJNDT010000078.1:150000-265661 GCA_905221615.1 Symbiodinium sp. CCMP2592
TGCTCTGTGCCTGTGGTTGTTTAAGTGACTTCTGTAGGAGGCTTGCGCTTGGATTTTTGCGGTAATCTAGCAAACTAGTATCCTTTATAATTAGCCCTTTTTACAGTCTGCCATACCCAAAAGCATTATGCTGACTATGAAGACCCGACCGTATTGCGAGATTCAGCTCATTATTGTCAAAGTCAGCTCAGGTGTCTTCGGGACCTTGTCCCAGGCTTCGCGCCCGACGCGACAGGACGATGTGCTCTCGCTGGAAGGCGGCGGAACAGCCGCCACCACTAGAGGACCTGATGCCGCAGAGAACTCGACCGGAAGCCTCCTTCCCAAGGCTTGCGGAGGTGATGGCATCATCTACCTGGAGGAAGGGGTGACTTACTTCACAGAGAAATCCAATCACAGCATACCGGAGAACTGCCATACTCTCCAGGGAGCTCCTTCTTCGAGCATCCTCCTGTATGCCGGCATCAGCTTTGCCAGCACCCGTGCTGTTATCCGTGGCCCGCTGCAAATATCCATGGCGCCGGACGTTGAAACCCTGAGCTCTCCTGCTATTCGGAGTGCGGGCAGCTTGCAAGCATCCTCGCCGAAGGATGGTCCACTAGAGTTCAAAGGCATATCAAGTTCAGATTGGGGCGCTGCCCTGTCTGCATCAGGTAGTATCCATCTGGACGGTGAAGGCACTATGGTCTTTGAGAACCTGCGAAGCTCCGGAGCATCTGTAGCACACAGCCATTTTTTCGATGTGAACAGCACGGTAGCCCACTTACAGGTTCGCAATGTCACTGCCGAACGTGGGTCCGGGGCCATCTATGGGGGTGGCCAAGTTCACATTGACAGCAATGGCACCGTGCTTTTCGAGAACTGCACCTGCAAACGCCGGGGGGCTGCCATTGCAAGCATCGGCCAATTGAAGCTGACAGGAGACGCAGTATTTGTCTTCGCAAAGTGCAACAGCACCACTGCCGGAGTGGCAGGAGGTGGTGCCCTGTCGAGCTTTGCAGATGTGGTGCTGCAGCTTGGCACGAACGGATCCGCCGTTTTCAGGCAGTGTTGGGCAGAAGGCTCTGGCGGTGCCATCTACAGTGGCAGCGACATGAACGTCACTGGCGGAAGCATCTCTTTCGAGGGCTGCCGTGCCGGGAGCGGAAATGGACATGCAGTAGCGGCAGGCACTTGTCCGTCCATGCAGTTCAGGGTTGAGGGAAGTTTAGTGTCCACAAGCACAGGACGTCTATACAGGGGGGTTAAGGTGCGAGGGGGCGACTGAGCTCTTTGCCTACTGCCTAGCTGCGACTTTGAAGTGTCAGGCAACGGCCTCCTCCAGATCAGTGAGCTGACCATGGTCGCGCTTGAAGGCATGGAGAGCTACGTCGGCTCGCCCATTTTCGCTCGCAGTGCAGCCATCCCAGTTGGTGGGGACCTCCTCCCGGAGGATGTGTTTCAACTGGAGGAGCTGATGGCAACGAAGCCAGCCAGCCAGGGTGACGACACATGTCCGGCAGGTTCTAGATTCACTCTTGACAGAACCGGCGCCCCAATCCCCGGCAAGTGCTGGATGTGTGGATCCGGGACGGTGTCGCTGGCGACTTCAATTGTGCAGGTTGAAGGCCAAGTTGCGAATTCTGAAGACGGTATGCGCATTGTTCTCGTTGGGCGAGGATCTCCCAATGCCATCCAGCCCTTCCGGTCGGACAACAGATCGAACGGAGAGAGCTCGAAACAATGCAAAGGCCCTGGCTGTTGCTTGGGCCTCGCCCGTGGTGAGTGGGAGCCCGGTTGGGACATCTTTCCGGTCACTCTGGGACAGCAGAATGAGTCGGCATTCACTTTTGATCGTGGCATCTTCAGGACACTCTCACAGCATTTTAGGATCGCACAGGCTTGCATGTGCTCTTTTTGTTTTCAACTGCTCCCTGTGGTGCCCAAGCCCCTTCTGGCCAGATACAACATCACCGGGGGGGTCGAGCAGCTTTTGCACAGCTTCCGAAGATTAGTCAACTGCAGCTGCCTAGGTTCTAATGTGGAGCATTCCTCCGTTTCGTTTAGCTGGTGAGTTCCCGGAGTGACGGAGTGAATTTGAGGGGCAAGCGCAAGGAGCCAAGCAAATTACAACACAAACTACCCCCTGACGCAGGTCTGACCCGCTATGAGTTATCAGTGGACAGCGCAAACACACACACACACAAAAACAAAAACAAAAAACAGAAATGGTTCAGTGCTGCCGTTTCGGCAAGTGACATGTCGCATGGCGGTGCCAATGCAGGGAGGGGCGGGTAGCGAGGTGGAAGATAAAATAGTATCACCTAACAAAATGTCCGAGGCATCACGCCTGTGGAACACACAAAAGGCTGAAGTGGACTGTTTTCCGCACGGTTTGTGCTTGGGCCAGGTCTCATCCATCCAAGCTTAATAATAAGAATAATAAGAATAATAATAATAATAATAATAACAACGCAGAATAATAATAATAATAATAACAATAATAATCATAATACAGGCACGGCATCCCAAGCTCGAGTCCTGAGCTGAAACTTAACCTTGAGTTTCGAGCCGTGAAGAAGACATGAAGCCACCATGCGTTCGCATAGTCTGCATTTGGAGCCCTAGATGCTCAAAGTCTGATCTTGGTTTTGCTGTCGTCCCAAGCCTTCCCCAAAGGACTGCAGAAGGCTGGATGCTTGCTGTGCCTTATAACTCCTACGTTCCCAACACCCCGGTGGCCTTCATCAAGGGCTTGGACGGCCTTCCTTGGAGCAAAAGCAGCGAGACAGGCATGTTCCAAGTGGACGAGCGTGGCCATATCAGCCCGACACAAGCCCCGGATCTGGTTTTTGGCATTGATCATGAGGTGAGCTACGCTTTTCGACCCAAAAACCCTTACTTGGCTTGCCTCCCGTGCCATGACGTTGCAAGCGAGATGGCAGACAAGACTCAGTGCCGCGGTGGAACATCAGCAAGCTCGCTTCGAGGCTACATGCTCCTTCACGTAGCAGGACCGGGGAGGGCGTCGGTTACTCAAGAAGCATTCTCGTGTCCATTGTTGCCAGTTCCTTCCAGAATTTCTAGTTACAGTAGTTGAGTCATCCTAAAAGCCGAAAAATTCCGGTTAGTTGCCCGTATTCATCTTTATGCTGGGGTCGATTGACAATTATCACTGCTGTTAGTCTGCCGCATTATTTTTCGACAACAGCGGCGCAGGGAAGCAGAGGCTAGACGTCCATTACTGCCCCAACCGCGTGGCCTGCCCCTGGGATGCTCTTGAGCATAACTTTTCATGCTGCTAGTTGGTACTAGCCTAAGAGGGATTGGTCTGAAGCTGCAAGCTCAGGAACCTTAAGAGAACCCTGCATGTAGGTAAGACCCCAGACATACGAAACACAACAGCCAAGGTCCTGGCAGCAACCTCAGCCTCACTAGTACCGGCGAGCTAGCTTCTCGGAGTAGGCTCTGCGCCAAAGGCCTCTTGCTTTGACTCGTCGAAGTTGAGGCTTTGATGTGAGGCTTGTTGGAGTTAGCCGTTTTGGAGGTTACGGATTAAGGTTTGCTATTTGGGGTTATTGTTGTTGACTGTAGGGTCGTAAGTTTCGGGAGGCTCTACGGTTGATGATGTAAGTCCTGCACTACCCATAATGAGGAATATACCATAAATCCCATAGTTTAGGGTCATTAAGGTCATGCAGGATTGATATCATCAACCGTATGGGTGATAACCCTTACAAACCCCTTGCAAAACCCCACGTCCTCAAGTCCTGCCCCTTGAAGCCTGCATAAACCCCAAAATGAAAACCTGCAAGTCCGGACCGAAGGTAGACCCCCCTTTAAAAGCCAATGTGAAAAGCCGTATACAGCCCTAAACCCTCACCCCTAAACCCTAAACCCCTAAACCCTAAACCCTCGGAACACCCAAAGTCAAGATCCGGCGGCCCAAGGCTACCAGAGCAGCCCGGGCTGCGTCCGCTGCGCATCCGGCTACGGCCGACCTTTCCTGGATCCCTTCACTTGCCATCCCTGTGGAGGCTCCGTAGGGGTTCCTTTAAAAGGGCTCTATACAAAAAGGTTATGCTATAAGGGACACTATTTGGGCTCTATGATATAGGGGCCTGAATAAGTAAAATAGTGTTTTGGGGGTTCCTTATTATAGTAATAGTACAATATACCCCCGAACCCTATTCCATTTTTGAACGCCCCTATATTTTCGGGGTTGATGGAATGGTTCAGGGTTGAGGGTTCGGAGTCTAGCGTTTCGGGTTCAGGGTTTTCGGGTTTAAACTTTAAACACCCTATAACGAATCGAATAGTGCAATTCGAATCAAGGAAATTCTAAGCACGCTCAAAAACGCTGTAGAGCCCCATGGAACTCCAACGAAACGGGCACTCCCCGCTGCCACGGCCGAGGATGGTCTTTGCTGCAGCAGGTGGGGGCAGTTTACCAAGACATATTCACAGGTTGAGGGGATTTAGTGCTCGCGGTTTTTTGAGCTTGGGCGATGCAAAGAAGAGTAGTAAAATGGATGGTTGTACTAATTATGGTCCCTTTTTGGGACCCGATTGTAGCACGGCACCTATTATTTAGGGTACCCCCAAAAGGGGCTATAATTATTTTGACCACCACTCATATGGTTTTACAAATGGATCCTAGAAAAATGCTATTGCTAGTTGTTAGGAAGTGTCAGGCGATCCGGAAGTGGGCTTACAATGCACAGTTTGAAGATTGGAGTGGGAGTTTTTTTGATGGAGGGGATGAGCAGGACCCGGTATGGTTTAGGGCTTATGGGGTAGACTATATAAAGCATACATATACATGTGTGTATATATATATATATACATAAGCTATATGTGAAGGGTTATGAGTAGATAATCCGAATTGGGGCACTTGTAAGCCTATATATACATAGATAAGCTATATGTGAAGGTTTACTGGTAGGTAGACAAAATTGGGGTCCTTGTAAGCCTACTTTATACAGAACCGTTCTAGTCATTTAGGGTCGAAGGTTGAGTGAGTGTGTGTTATATCAAAGGTTTCCGAGTTTAAGAAAATTATCGGCTTCGTGATAGTTTAGGGCGGGGCTTACGCCTTTCAGGTCTAGGGTTATAGAGCTTACCAGGGCTTGGGGTTTATGTCTCAGCTGTACAACATCATCAGAATCCCGTTCGGTTTGCTGCGAGATATGGGATTAGTGCCCAGTTGCGGTCCCTCTGCGCAACGCATTGGACGCCTATGCCTTGAAAGTAGGCCAATTACCCAAAAGGAACCCAAACCTAAACCCTGATAAGCTCCCAGCCGCAACACGCAACCGGCTCTGGCTGTTCCGAAGCCGCGTTCACTGCCTCGCACTCCGGGCCACATTAAGGCGTCCTATAGGTCCTACGGCCATAAACCCAAACTGGCTGCCTCAATTACTCTTCAGGTGTTTTCTTCCTTTAGGGCCTATCTCTTGGTGCAGTTACCATATACCCCAAAACCCGAGTCCAATCCAAAACGGTTTAGGGTCTATAGGATTTAGGGTTTAGTGTTTAGGGTTTCCCAGGTGGGCATGGCTGTTCTCTCCAGCGGCCTCTTTTACGCCCTGGCTCTCAGCTCTGCCAGACCGCGCACCGACACGCAGCAGATCTTCAAGGCGGGCGCGGGGTTTTGCTGGTTGTGTACAGGTTTTGAGTATGGCAATTCTTTTACACCGCTGTGTTTCAAAAATTAGGGTTTCGAGCAGCTTGCGGAATTCCGGTCCGCGCCGGTTTGGTAGGATGCTTAAATCAATCCTCCAATCGCTTCATTTTGCCGTATAAAATCAGGAATAGGTGAATGGGTACTGGTGCCGACACACTTTTGCATGCTGTTATAGGAAAAGTTCACAGAAATAGGGGACCCTAATATAATACCCTAAATAGTGGGATCCCTGTAATAATAAGCTCACAGCATGTCGCACGCACTGCAATTTTATTCCACTAAACCGACTAAACTCTTAACCCAAAGGGTCCAAAGTACCTTTATAGTATATAGAATGTAGGGTTTCTATATTAGGAATTACGATTATGATTTGGGGAAGTATCCCCCATAACAGTACTTTGGACCCTTTGGGTACGCCTTAAGCCCGAAGACCCTTAATGACATATATAAGACCCCGAGACACCCAAGAGAGAGCCCTGGCAAGAGAAAAATCAACTGTGAGAGACCCCAGCCCCAAAACTCTTGGATGCTGGAAAGTTTACCCCAAAGCCTATCTCAACCTCAACCCTAAACCCTAAACCTAAACTCGAAAGGGTTGTGGGATGCAGATTGATCGTGAAGGACTTAAGTTAAGAGTTCAGGATTAAGTGTTCCTTGGCCTGGGTTGAATTCTTTCACAATCCACTCCCCACCAGCATGTTACTGCGACTCTCAAGACCCTAACATGAAAAACCATCCGAGGTTTTCCTGGCATTCCTCACCATCTCTTGCCGGAGTCTCTCAGCCTTGCCCAACACGCGGCACTACAAGAGATTGAAAGATGACATCTATGCCTCTGCTCAGGCACGGAATCAAAGTCCACAGCATTGGCTTGAGCCTTGTTTTGCTTTGTTTTCGGTTGCAGCTACTTCTGCTATTGCTGCTGCTTCTACTGCTTGGGGTCGGAGTAGGGTTGTGATTTCCAATCTTGGGCAGCAGGCGCTGTACCGCTGCCTCTTTGCGGTGGACCTGGTGATCAGCACCGAGCCAGGGCAGCTCGGATGCGGTGTTCGTGTTTCGACCTTGGGCTTTGGGGTGCATTGATTGAGACTTCAGGGCACTACAGATTTTGGGAGCCAGTCCAGGTCTATGAACTCCGCCTACGACTGCTGGGGATTGGTTGATGGTCCAGTAAACTTGTACTGGAACATCTTCCTATCGTGGTCCATCCCGACAGCTTTGCTGCTGTTGTCTTGGTGCTGGCTCGGCAAGCGTGGTTGGCTGAAGGCCCTGGTGGTCTGGGGGAACGTTTTCGTCCCGCCCCTGGTCGGGGCAGCCGCCAAGCTTCTGCCCTGCTTCTCCACTCAGGCAAGTCAACGAAAAACAGCATCCCCACACCTCCAATCATGCGACATCCATGACCCGAAGTGTTTAGGTCAGTACCGGAAAAGCCATGCTTCCCGAACCCGCGAACATTAGCCAGGCTGGGGGCCCACGGATCCTCATGTACGAGGCTGCCTTTGGCACGCCCTGCGTCGCCAACTTTTCGCTTCTCCTGAAGCTGCCGCGATTTTGGCTGGCTGCTGGGACGAGCCTCCTGCTACTTCTTCTGGGACCCCTCTTGTGGCTCGCGCTGGCAGCGAGGGATCTGGGGAAGGACAGATGTCCGTCTCTGTGTGACACCTGTACTGCAACACATACACGGGGTTTAGGATTTGGAGGCGAATTTATATACAAGCCTGAGAAATTAATTAGTTACTTATATTATTCCTTAAGGCTCCTGATAAAACTAGTTATGTTTATATACTTATAAGGAGCCCGCAGCTCTGTTCTAAGCATGAAGGCCCCTCTATGAAGCCCCTGGGTTTGTCGCAACGGCTCCACTCTTCAACTACAATCAGTACCTTCGGCAAAGCGTTCTGTTTTCAAGCCTACTCAAACGCAAACACATGCAGGTCGAGTTGAGGCATCGCTTCGCTTGCGTAGTCTCCTTTATCACCGTGTCACCATTTTCTGGCCGGGGGGGAAGGTTCCCCGAATTCGTTTTTGGGCAGTTTTGGAAGATACCGGCACCAAAAACAACAAGCTGGCTTAAAGGGGGCAGCTTGCGGATGCTCCAACAACATTCTCTCTGCTTTCTATGCATGACCTTTCAAGTAGACCCGAAACCTCATGGCTTGGACAGCCTGCCACCCCAAATCCTGAGAGCTCCCAAAACGTGAACCTTATAACTTCAAAGCCCTTAAACCCCCAAACTCCTACATCCCCTGAGATCTTCAAAACCTGACCCTCCAGGATAGCCTATGCGGTACGCTGGCACCGCCAGGCCTTAAAGTTTAAAACCCTTGAACAACTTCCACATAAGATCCCAACAGGAGCCTCATTATATGTGTGCGCTAAACATATTATAAACAAATATATATATATATATATATATATAAATATATATATATATATATATATATATATATATATATATATATGGTAACCCCCCCCGGGACCAACCTCGGCCATTGTCCTGCTCATTACTGTCTTCACAGCGTCATGAATAAGAGCCGAAACCACTGTAAATACCGATGGTGTTTGTGTTCCCGTACAAAGTTTGCACTCTCGACGCCTCTTGACAGACTGGTAAAAAACAGGGCCCAGTTTTATGGACACCATTTACACTCTCGGCGCGTCTTGTCGGAGTGGTAAAAGACAGAGTCCAGTTTGTGTGCCTCATCCTTTATTAATTATTGTCATCTTGTCAAAGTCTTATTATTAGTTTCAGTCTCAAAAAACAGTGTTAACATTGGTCTTGACTTAATTGTGTTCTAAGTTTTAACCTCAACTATTGTGAGTAGTAACCTTAATATTTTTGCTAGCGTTAGCATTATTATTAGTTTTGTGTCATTACTAATTTTAGAAGTTCTAACAATGCTGCTGGTATCTGTCCAATATTACTGTTCGTTTGATTAGTGTTCCTGTTAGTGCTGATGCTGGTGTCAGTGTCAACGTCAGTGTTAGTCTTAATATTAATATGAGTATTAGTGCTCCAGTTTAATTTAATATATGTCTATAGCAGTGTTAGTGTTAGTGTTCGTGTTAGTATTCGTATTAATATTAGACGTGGGCTGGGCTTTAAAAACTTAGTCTTAGTACATTATGTGTATAAGTATTCATATGTGTATATTCAGTATATTGGTATATAAACAAAACATATATATTCATTAAAAAAATTTTGGGGTATACTCGTATATTGGTATATTAGTAACAATGGTCTATTGGTATATCAGTTTCTCAGTATATTAATATATTAATTTATTAGTATATTAGTATAATACTATGACCGTACATATTGGTAAATGAAAACATTGAGTTTTTAACAATCTGATGCATTCATTTCCTTGTGCCTTATTCTGATGTATTCTTTAGTATACATTACAAAAACGATATTGACATTAATACGTGATATTAACATGAGTTGTCATCTTGTCAAAGTCTTATTATTAGTTTCAGTCCTAAAAAACAGTGTTAACATTGGTTTTGACTTAATTTTGTTCTAAGTTTGAACCTCAATTATTGTGAGCAGTAACCTTAATATTTTTGCTAGCGTTAGCATTATTATTAGTTTTGTGTCATTACTAATTTTAGAAGTTCTAACAATGCTGGTGGTATCTGTCCAATATTACTGTTCGTTTGATTAGTGTTCCTGTTAGTGCTGATGCTGGTGTCAGTGTCAACGTCAGTGTTAGTCTTAATATTAATATGAGTATTAGTGCTCCAGTTTAATTTAATATATGTCTATAGCAGTGTTAGTGTTAGTGTGTGTTAGTATTCGTATTAATATTAGACGTGGGCTGGGCTTTAAAAACTTAGTCTTAGTACATTATGTGTATAAGTATTCATATGTGTATATTCAGTATATTGGTATATAAACAAAACATATATATTAATAAAAAAATTTTTGGGTATACTCGTATATTGGTATATTAGTAACAATGGTCTATTGGTATATCAGTTTCTCAGTATATTAGTATATTAATTTATTAGTATATTAGTATAATACTATGACCGTACATATTGGTAAATGAAAACATTGAGTTTTTAACAATCTGATGCATTCATTTCCTTGTGCCTTATTCTGATGTATTCTTTAGTATACATTACAAAAACGATATTGACATTAATATGATGTTTGTAAATTCATATTGGTATTGTTATTAATATGAGTATGTAATAATGTTTCTATATTTGTATGAGCACAAATAATTTTGCTAGTATTACGCATGTTCGTACTAGCCGAAGTATTAGTGCTCATATTAATATCAATATGGTTCTAAAGAGACTATTAATGTCGGTATTCGTACTGAGAATAATTTTGTTAAGAACATGAGCATAAATACCCGTAGGAATATTCATACCTATGCTTGTATTGGTATTAATACTCGTATTAGCATGAGTACTAGCATTAGTACGTATCTAGGCATGACGATTCTTATATGAATATAAAAGGGGAACATGATTATTAGTATTCGTAAGAACATTAGTTTTCCTATACATTAATGCTAACTAATATTACTATGCATATTAGTATTGGCAAGAACATTAAAGTTCGTGTTCACATCAATTCTAAAATTGGTATTAGTACAGTTTTTTCAATATTAGGAGTAGATACTAGTAGTAGAATTAAAATTAGTATGAACAAAACATGCGTTGGTATTCGTCGGAATATGAAACTTGAGGTTACTCTTCGTATGAGTTACTAGTACTACTGAAAAACATACCAATGCTGATATTAATACGAATGCTAACATTCATGTATGAGCATGTTATTATGCACGTTCGCACTAGCCTTAGTGCTAATATTAGCATGAATATGAGTACTCCAAAAATGAGTAATTTCACGAATATGCATAGCCAATATTCATACTAGCGATAATACTAGCTATAGTATGTATATTAGTATTCGCATCAAGACTATTCATACAATGTACATGATTTCAAGTATTCTTGGGAACATCAGTATTCATACTAGCATACTATCAGTTTCACCAGTAGTATTACTATAAGTATTAGTACTCGTATGAGTATTATAGTTTTCAAAGTTTTCAAAATAATATCAATATTACTACAAGTATCAGTTGCACAGACACGTCAACCGGCGACGTCGCGAGGTCGAGTTCCCTAAATTCTCTAATCACTGCTTCCATGCCTCGAATTTACAGAATGCGTGAGTTCCTGCAGACTCCCTAAATCCCTAAAGTCTTTACATACCCTAATTTCCAGCCCCATGTGTTGGTTTTAGCGCATCCCCTAACATTCCTGACTCCCAGCCCGGACCATGTGTTGGATTTAGGGAATTCCCTAAATTCCCTAATTTCCCTAAATTCCCTAAATTCCCTAAATTCCCTAATTCCCTACCCCATGTGTTGGATTTGGGGAATTCCCTAAATTCCCTAAATTCCCTAAATTCCTTAGGGAATTTAGGGAATTTAAGGAATTTAGGGAATTTAGGGAATTTAGGGAAATAGGGAATTCCCCAAATCCAACACATTGGGTAGGGAATTAGGGAATTTAGGGAATTTAGGGAAATACCTGCATCCAATGGGTAGGGAATTAAAAAATTTAGGGAATTCAGGGTTGGTCTTGGGGGGGGGGGGGGCTAGCATATATATATATATATACAAGCAAGCAACAAACAAACTAACAACAATACAAACAAACAAACAGCCAGCCAGCCAGGCAGACAGGCAGACAGACATGTATTTATATACGTATGCAAGTATGCATGCACGCATGCATGTATGTATGTATGTAAGCATGTTAGCATGTATGCATGTATGCAAGTGTGTTTGTCTCTGTGTGTGTGTGTGCATGTGTGCCGGTGAGCATGGTGCATGTTCCCATGCTCTAGGTTATAGGTTATATGTAGATGTATATGTATATGTTACATTGTGTATATAATTCATTACATGCACATGTGATATATATATATATATATGTGTATATATATATATATATACAAGCGCTTTGACGAAGACCCTCCGACCCTTGTGAGACCCTCTTAAAGCCACGGAAGAGGAGCTCTGGGACGAACGGAGGGAGACAGTGGCCTTCTTGGTGGCGGGCTACAGGCCAACGTTCCGATGGTGGGAGGCAGAGAAATTGGGTTCTGGAGTACCATGGGCCATACGGTTTAGGGTTTAGGGTTACGCCATACTTGAAGGCTTTTTGTTGGACCTTTTCCAGATAGGAACCATTATGAAGTAAAAGTCTATACTTTCTTCCCCCTGGTTGCTTCAAAAGTCCAGAAAGGGTTTCAGCTTGAGGGCCCTTGAACATTTTACGGTTTGGAGTCTATGTGTCTTCTTTTTGGCTTTTGCTTTTGGTTGGCCGCCTTGACAACGAAGTGCCGATGAGGCCTGGGAGGTGAGCGAACTGCGTACATTACCTATAGTCTCCATTGTAGTTCCTTTTTTTGGTTAACTAATTTTATGGCTAGGATACTGTAATAGAGATTTCGGTGAACCCAAAAAGGAACTACAATGGAGACTATGGGTAGAACGAATAGCATGGATACGCTTGGCGAGGACATGCGCTTGTTCCGCCTGCAAATGGTCATGTGCAATGACATGTATTCTGGGTGCCAAAAACGCACATTACCTATGCCTATACATCTCTAAACCTTCACCCATTATCAGAGGCTCTGAAACCCCTTGCTCAAAGAGCATAGCTTATTAATTAAGTCATTTGGATGATCCCTCCACAACTGAAGGTAAATTCCTTAATTGCGGGACTCGTGAGGTGTAGTAATACGGCACTATGGTCTGCAACTAACCCAATAGTCTGCCTTTCTAGGCCCTATACATTGACGGTAGAGTAGCCCAAACCTATACCCCCTAAACCCCAAACCCTGATACTATCGAAAGACAGGTCATGGTCCTTGGGAGAAAAGCAGCCCCTCGGAGCTTATTGGGACATCGAGCTTTTCGTTGTTGCAAAGTGTCTTCAATGCGTGTTTCTATGGTACATGTCTAGGATGCCCAGTAGTACCCTTATTCCCTTTTTTGTAGTCCCAGGTTCCTTATACAGTTACCCAATACCAAAAAGGGAGCCCTTTTCATACCTAGGTTACTGGGCATCCTAGATGTTATTTTAGAGGAACAACGCGTAACGCTGAAGCCTCGTTTAGACCATGGTCTTATGAAGGTTTTAGGGTTTGGGGTTTTGGGTTGGGGTTTTGGGTTTAAGGTTTAGGGTTTCAGGGCTTAAGGTCGTGGTTTTAAATGGCCTGCAAGCAGAACCCAGGCCATCTTCGTTGTGGCGACGTTGCTTCCCATGTCCTGGGCACCCGGGGCTCACTTGGTCTATCTCCTGGGCAGCCCGGCAGGAGTTGGGCTTTGGCGACTTCATGGTTCGGATTTAGGGGCTTCGGGTTGCGGGCTTATACGGGTTCAGGGGCAAACATACAAACCAGTGCGTCTGTGGTGAGGCTCATTGAGTGAAGACTTTCGGGTATTCCTCCTAACAGTTCCCTCATAGACTTTCATTAATTATTGTTGAAACCACTGAAGTCATAGTCGAAGTGCTTGTGGCTAGACTGTTATGGCAGCTTGAGGCATCATGATTGTGGCAGAGCTCCTACACATCACCATCCGACCATATGCCAGCACTCTATTAAACCGACTGGAAGCACAGATGCTGGGAATCTCCTCGGCGTGCTTGGTGCTTGTAATTTCTTTGCTAGTCGAGTGGCCTTTCATGCCCTACGCCATTTACGTTGCAAGCAGCGCTCTCTTCTTCGCACTTACCATCGGGGTTTACATGTACTTTCTCTGGCTCTACATCCGCAGCGCATTCGCCAAGACGCCCGACATGGGGGAAGAGGACAAAGCAGAGGAGCAGGGCTAACAGTCCGAAAAAGCATCAGGCGGAAACAGACGACTGGAGATGCTCGCACACATGCCGATGGTACTCATGTTAGTCTCGTGTCACAGTACTTCTTGATCCGGATAGGTATTGCAGCACAACATTTCTTTCTTGGCAACACATCTCAGAGCCGCATTTAGCTACACTACACTCAATTTGCGGCAAAAAACGCATGAGAGTCGTACTGGCAGCACTAAAAGCAACAAGTGCGACATGCCCGGTACTTGCGAAGGGTAGAGGCCTAAACCCTGGTCGTTTCATAATACCAGTAGACTGAATTTCCACGATGCTTAACACCCAATTATGCCGAAAAGTCCTGGTCACACTGAAAATCGTTCCCCAGCGTTTCGAAATCACCAAACAACAGACTCCCTATCTGACTACAAAGGTGTTGATGTCTTGTGCTCTTCCTGCCTCACTCTGTTTCGCAGCTCTTCTCGCTCTCTGTTTCTCTGTCTCCCTCTCTTGCTCTTGCTCTTGCTCTCTCTCTCTCTCTCTCTCTCTCTCTCTCTCTCTCTCTTCTCTCTCCTCTCTCCCCTCTCTCCCTCTCTCTCTCTCTCTCTCTCTCTCTCTCTCTCTCTCTCTCTCTCTCTCTCTCTCTCTCTCTCTCTCTCTCTCTCTCTCTCTCTCTCTCTCTCTCTCTCTCTCTCTCTCTCTCTCTCTCTCTCTCTCTCTCTCTCTCTCTATTTCACTATCTAACTATCTACCAATCTTTCTTTCTCCATCCATCGCTCGTCTCCCCAACCTTCCATCAGTGTGTAGGCTGCATAATGTATGTTCTCTTGACATACTCAAACATACCGAAATGCTTACATGCTAGCAAAGGGTTGGCTCGTGCCTGCATGACTGCATGCGCACGCGACGCCAGATGGCCAAGCAAGTGTTCACACGCACATCATGCATTTGCACTCGGCTCGACACGTCGCAGCTTCTCAAAGGGTAGGAGAGGCAGGGACACGGCTGCGGGCCAACATGTAGCCTGGGATACAGTGTTCACATGCTTCTGAGCTTGGCTGATGTTCATCTGGACATGTATAAGATGATAGTTGCCGCATGCATGTGCCTACATGCAAAATGACGATGTTTCGTTCCACAGTCCCGCACCCACAGTCGCCGACCAACGGTGCACTCGACATTGTTGTTTGACCACTGACAACTTCGACTACACCCTTACAGAGCGCATCGAGCACAACCCTGCAAGCCCCATTCCGAGCTCAACCCCTACACCGCAGCCCCACCGATCCTCACCCCTCGACACCCTGCAACACCCCGCCCCCTTAAGCCCACAGCCGCAAGCAATATCTCCCATGAAACCGATCTTACACCCCGAAACCTTAAAACCTCAAGGCCCCAACCCCCACCCTGGCTGCATGCTCCGCGGTGGGAAAGACTCTTGACTCCTGAGTCTGGCGTGGAGCCAAGGTCCGCGGGTCAACATACTTGCCTTCGGTTACTAGGGAACGGAAGAACTGGTAGTACTAGTAGTTATAATTATACCCCATTCCTCCATTCCCTACTAGGGTAAGCATAGAAGCCTAAATGATCACCAATAATTGGTATTCTTTAGGGTTCCTTTTTGGAACTGTACTAGCATCGATCGAAAGCAGTCTATCTTTTCCACTCACAGTGATGTCTTGAGTATTCTTGCTTCAGGAATTATGGCGTCGGTATTCAGGTTGTACAGGTTTGCTGGTTTCTGAAGTTTGATGTTGAAGTGCACGTGCTTATGGCCTCCGGCATGGGTTTTGTGGGGCTGCGGTTTCTGCGTCTAGGCTGTGTCTCTGGGGCTGTCGGGATGCGTAAGATCGTAGGAGCTGCGGAACACCTGCAAGGACTTTTTCAATGGTTCCGTTGCATGCGGTCCACGGTACTCTATTGCTCCTTTTCAATACATCCTACACCCCCTAGCCCCAAAGTCCTAACTCCCAAACTTTGTCTATTGGTAACGACTTTTCTTGGGTTCTAAGGAGTTCTGGGTTCGGCAGCCTTGGGGCGGGTGTGGGGTTCAGGTTATCGCGCTCTTGAGCCGTTGAAAGCCGGCAGGAATGGCAGCAATAGCTTCGGCAGGGGCCTCGGGTCAGTCGCCAGAGTTTTCCGTTGGACTTGTCCTCTTCTTACAACTGAGGGATTGTGTGCCCTTACTGTCCTTCATACTACACATATTTTGTCTAGTTGATACCCCAAAACCCTATTCCAATCATTAAAGCCCCTCTGGTGGGGTGTCGAATGAAGCCGGCACCTTTAACTCGATGAGGATGGGAGTCATGGCCTAGTAACGTTAGGCTAATCGAAGGCGCTGCGGGAGTGATTCTGGCTTTAGGGTCAAGGAAGTATAGGCTTTCATAGTCCGCATACGCGAGCCTTCGACTGAAACAGGGCGTCTCTGTACTCTCCAACTCCTCCCCATAAAGGCTGACACCTGGGAGCTCAAACCCCGGTGCACTACACTCTACCCACTCTACCTAGAGGCTTATACCCTCACCCCTTTTTTTAGGGCGCCTACTTTTCAAGATAACAGATCCTAACCATAACGCTAGGCATCCTCCGAAAGCCTCGAGGCTCAAGGCTTTGCTTCCCTAATGCCTGGGGGTTTAGAAGAAAAACAACAAGAGGGTCTAGGGTGTATAGGGTCAACAGGGTTTATAGGTTTAGGATTTATAGGGTTTAGGGTTTATAGGGTTTAGGATTTAGGGTTTAGGGGGTTTAAAAGTGTTCGTACTATAACAGAGCCAAAGCTCCAAAAAGCTCCGGCCCTCGATGCCTCCAGCTCGGAGCCCTTAAGCCTCAAGGCCTGGAGATACTTAGAGCCCTACAAATAGGCTCTAGAGTTGCTCCTATTTGGGGGAGTACCTTAGAGGATTCTAAAAATGTGAGGCCCTAAAAGGAACCACTATGGAGCCTCTCGGTAGGGCCTTGGAATCCTAGAGCCCGGAAGCCGGAAGTTTCATAAATCCTAAACCTTGAAGGCAACAAACCCCCCGAAAGCCGAAAGCCCTTGCGCGTTATGCCATTCAGCCTTAAGAAGTAGCCACTGAACCCCAAGCCGAAAGCCGAAAGCCCTAGTGCATTGTCACATTCAGCCTCCCTAAACCCTAAACCCTAAACCCTAAACCCTAACCTTCATAAAACCCGTAAACCCCCTAAACCCCCCCAGACCTTTACCCCTGAAGCCCGGCTCCTGAGTCTGTAATCCCGGGCCAGTCAAAAAAGTTCTGAACTGGGCTTTGGAGTACCATACTTTAATACTTTTTCTGGGACCTGTTCCCTTCAAGGGAACCATTATGAAATGAACGTCTGTTTTTTCTCTTTGGTTGCTTCAAAGTCCAGTTAACGTTTCGCCGTTGTGTTGGCCTCCTGGCTACCTTATGAACCCTTTCGCACCTCGTAGAACTTGTGCCCCCTCTGAAGCCCCATAAGATCCTTAACCCCTACACCCGTCAAAAGCTTTGGACAAATCGCCTAACATAAGGACGTGCTGCGCAAGCCTAAACCCTAAACATCCCTAAGCTCAGAAGGCCCTAAACCTCTGAAGCCTCAGGGGGTGACGCCTGCCGTCGCCAACAACTCCGCCTCAGGTCCCCCGGCGGCTCCTTGTGGTTTTTAAGGCTTTAGGGTCGAGGGTTTGGGGTTTCGGGCGGGCGGTTGAGGGCTGAGGGGGTTTAAGGTTCAGGGGTTCGAAGCCTAGAGTCAGCCTACAGTGCAATGAGTTATGGGTTGTGTGTGTGTGTGCGTGTTTTGTCCTGGCGGTCTCGGTTTGTTTTTTCGCAGGATCGCGGGTTCTGAGGCCGTGGGTCAGTTGGCTTGGAGTTTCAGAGTTTCGACATGTAGAGTGCCGATTCGTTTTTGTTGGGGGGTTCACTGTGAAAGGGTGAGAAAAACAGATGTGGGCTTCCGGGAAGAACTGAAAAAGTGATTCATGAGACAAACTGCAGCATGCGCGATTTGTTCCCGGCAGCGCTCCGAAATTGCAACTGCTATTTCTGCTGCGCGACCTAGAAAAGCCTAATCCAGGTTCCTAGATATTTGCCATCTCAATGTGGGGGGTTCAACATTATGACTATAGCATAATATGCCCCGAAACCCTGAATTATTCTAATCCTCGAGGCAACTATATTGGAGTGATCGAAGGGGTCAAGCCTTCACCTGCCCATCAGTTGAGGACGAAGTTTCAATGTCGGTTCGCTCTCTATGGAGCTCAGAGCTAGGGTTTAGGGTTTAGGGAACCCTAAACCAATTGAAGAATGCGAAAACTCCGATTGGCGTTCTCACCAGGAGCTAGATTGCACAACCTGCGACCCCAACTTTGCGTCGAAAGGTTTGCTGGCCTCAAGACATCCCTATCAACCCAAGACCGTAAACCGTCTCAGCAGCGACAAACCTGAAAACCTGAAAACCGAAAACCTTAGGCCCTAAGCCACAGGGTTGAACCTGTAAGCCCTGAAAGCCGAAGCCCTGAACCCCATAAACCCTGACCCCCTGAAGCCCGTAAATGCCAATTTAGACCCCAAGCCTTTATAAGCCCAAAAAAGTCCGAAACCCTGAACTCAACAAAAGTTCCCAAACCCGAAACCCCCAAAACCCTAAAAGTCCAAAAGCCTATCCCAGGAGCAAATGCCGGGCCAGTTCGGCCGAGCTCGGACGTTTCCCTCACTGCCTCGGCGAGTACGGGACCGGTTGTTGGGAACCCGGCATCGGGATTGCTATAAGGGTTGAGGATAAGGCATCTGTAGGGGCTCCTAAAGTTGCGAGGGTTTTGGGGTTTAGTTTATGTATGTGTATATATATATATATATATATGTATGTATGTATTTATGGATTTGTTATATATATATATATATATATGTATATATATATATGATGTCTTTAAAGTCGTTTTGGGTTTTGGGCGTTTAGGAGCTCAGGGCTTACTTAGGCGTTGCAGGGCTTGGGTTGGGTGTTTAGGGTTTAGGCAGTGTAGTGATTCGTGATGTTGCCCAGATAGTCCGATATACAGCTTACGCGAACTTCGACTTTCAACTTGAAGGCAGGCTCCGTAAATAAGGGGGCCTGGACATTCTGCTGCGAGCTCGCTGGCCTGGGATGTGTGTTGCTGCTGCTGGGATCATTTTCACCATCATTATCCTTGCTTATCCTTGCTACGTTGATGGTCATATGTGTCGTGATATTGTTTCCTGGTGTCGTCTATGTTCTCCTTTCCTTAGCAGCAGCAGGAGCAGCCGGGACTGTGATAGGACCCTGCCTGAGAGCCCAGGAACCTGAAACTCGAAACGCGGATATCTAGAATCGCAATTAAACCTTAGTAGCTGAGTGGATACACTTTACACTTTTTGGGATAATATGACACCCTCTTAAACTAAAAGTGCACAGTTTTTGGGGCTTATGAGCTCAGCAACTAGGAAACCCCCAAAAGAGGAGCTTGACTTCCTCATAAAGTATAAATCCCGGAACGCCCTGGAACCCTCGAGCCTCTTTCTCTAAACTTGCGTCAGCAGCCGATTGCAATTGACCTTGAACTCAGGATTTCAACCAGCGGTGCCGATATCACTTAAGGAGTCTTCCTTCGTAGGGTGGCTCGAAGCAGTTCTCAGAGCTTTGAACTCTCTGGGACCGGCTCGTTTGCCTCGGAACTCGCTTCCCAGTACCATCAATCGAAGACGGCTCTCATCTTTATCCCGGTCTGATTCGTTTTCGGGGTGTCTTGCGGTTTTAGCATGTCGGCTTGCGGGCATAAGCCTCAGAGTACTGCGGGCTGTGGACGTGGGATGTGTTTTCGGCAGAACCTCCACGAGCGGTGCTTGTGCTTCATCATATGCCTCCAGGTAGTTACTGTCCCAATATGATATCACCGCATAGTAACTACTATTTGCTTAAGAACCCCCAAAAAATAAAAAAATATATTCCTTATAGGGATAATATAGGGATTATCTTTTTTATTTTTTGGGGGCTCTTAAGCAAATAGTAGGTAACTATATTCCCTCATCGTCCCTATGTAATTTTAGCGTGATGTACCCAAAACCCTGCTCTACTTCACTAAAGCCCTGCAATTCCCCGAAGCCGCACCAAAGAAGCACCCAAGATCCGAAAACGGCCCTCTCCGAGGCATCCGGGCCTCAACGCCCGGTTCTCGGATGGGAGTTTCCGTTTTGGGGCTACTTGGAGGTTCATGGGCAGTTATAGGTGGGGTTATAAGTCCCGTAATATGGGTGATAATTATAGTTACCCTCCCTTATAACCCCACTTATAACTCCTCATGAATCTCCAAGTAGGCCCTAAACCCTATACCCCTTAAAGAATCCCTATAGATCCCTTTAAAGGGACCCTTAAAAGGAACCCTTAGAACTACCCCTGTTTTGGGGCTAGGGCTTCGGGTTCAAAGATTCGGGCTTAGCGGTTTCGGGGCCACCTTTCCTCGACCAGTACCAGGTTGCTAGGCTGCTGGTTGACCAAATCTTGTGTGGGTTTAGGGTTTTAGGATTTAGGGTTTAGGGGAGCTCCTCATCAGGATACCTTAATCTCAGATGTGAAAGCCCTCCTGTTATTCATAGCCTCCACAGTACATCTATAGTAGAGTACACGAGCTTCTTCTAATTCTGAAGGCCCCTATATTCGAGCTCTTGGTTGAGGGTGTCACTTCGTGACATCTTCCGCTGGTCGAGCAGGACCCTGTTCGTTGAAAAGGTAGAGCAGCTCGCCGTGTCGGTCCCTCCAACACCTACGTTATAGTAGAATGTAGTACAGTGTAGTATGATATGTGCTTCATGAGACGAAGATCTTCCGTGATGGAAACTCGAACTTTCGGGGTCGACCTTCTGTGTGGCATCTACAACGACAACGCCAAGCCCACATCCAATCCAAGCAAGAATGTGAAAATCAGCTTGCGTGTAGGCTGTTTGTGCTGTAGTTTGATGTGTGTGTGGGGAAGGGCGCGTGCATGATCCGTCCGGGCCAATCCTCCGAGGCATGTCGCTTGGTGGCCACTTGAGCTGCCGGTTACAAGCGATATGCACTGATAGTCCACATATAGCTCTAACTTCCACGTTATGTGCGACAACCCTCCTCCAGCTATCAAGGCCCTATCTTAGACTTGATGTTTTCATGTCGAATATCTACAACAACCAGAACATCTACATTTGTTCCCATCGCCGAGTCTTCCAGGACTTTCCCACAGATTTCGGTACAACCCAAACCCAGAGCTCGGAAGCCCAACGCCCTGCGAGTTCTACAGGCGTTGCACTCCCAAACCATTAGACCGGAGCCGCAACTCCTAATCCGCCGTACACCGGAGTCCAAAAACCCGATTCCATACCCGCTGAACCGGAAAATTCTTCTCTGTGCTCCACACCCCAAGCCCGAAAGAACACAGAATGACAAAGCCACAAGCACTGTCCAATGAGGCCCAGGCACCGGTGGCAAGAAGTGGAGTGAGGCCTCTTGGGGTTTCACAGGGCTTGATGTCGGGTTTTAAAGTGTAGATGTGTTTAGTTTAAAAAGGGGTTTCACAGTGTTTCAAGGGGTTTCAGAGGGTTCTGCAGGTGTCAGCAGGGGGGACTTGTGTTGAATAGTTACGACTATTCGCACGCAGTCCTTGCCCCAAAACCCATTCGAAATTGCTGAGGCCAGATGGTTGAGAGCTTGAGGATTGTGGTATAGGGTTTGGCTTTGGGCTTGGAATACGTATCGCGTGTCAAGATTGATTGAGGGGTAGGCACTCTAGTAGGGCCCAAAGGTACATGGAGCCGTCGGGCGGGGATTGCAGTGTAGGACTGGATGTTTAGGGTGTTTCGGTTGTTTATTTACAGAAAGCGCATGCGCAGCCCAAACCTATTATGATACATATATATATATATATATAGAGAGAGAGAACCAACGACTAGAAGGAGCACTACAATTAGTTAACTATTCAGACCTATAATCCCCCCAAGTCTGAACCTTTCAATCGAAACCCTCAACCCCCAAACCAGACATCCTAAGTCTTCAGGATTGTGCCACTATCCCGAACTAGGTAACGCCAAGATCCCCAAATCCTTCAAACCAGAGCCACCAGAAACCACTCAAAGCCCTACGACTTGAGCAACCCTAAACTCCTAAAGCCTGATAGAAGAAAAGAGACCCTAACCCCCTGGGCAACCCTAAACGTAGTAGTAGTAGCAGTAGCAGTAGCAGTAGCAGTAGCAGTAGCAGTAGCAGTAGCAGTAGCAGTAGCAGTAGCAGTAGCAGTAGTAGTAGTCGTCGTCGTCGTAGTAGTAGTAGTAGTGGTAGTCGTGGTAGTAGCAGTCCCTAAAACCCTGAAGCCCCAAATCCCGAGCTTCCCGAAAGATCCCGTGGCGAGAGGTGTGCGAGCAAGTCCAGAAGCCCGATGGGTCCGTTCGTGCCGGAAGGAGATATGGGAGCTTCCGAAAATTAGGGGTACCTTTAAAGGGATCCTTTAAGGGTTCCTCAAAGGGATCTATAAGTCTATAAAGGGTTTAGGGTTTAGAGCTTCCGAAAATTAGGGGTGCCTTATTTGGGGTCCTTATAATTACGACCCTACTATTTAGGGTCCGAGCGGAGGTGCGCCTGTTTTCTTCCTTGATGATAAAAAAGCCTTCGGAGTTACACACTCTTAGCGGATTTCCCCTCAATGGAGAATGCAAGCCTTCTCGCACTCCCCCAATGAGCTTAGCTCATTCTTCAAAGCACTCAAGCTCTTCAACTGGAATGCTGCAAAAGAAATGCCAAAACGGACTGTTTGTCCGGGCTCAAGGCTTTTTGTATAGGCCAGGAATCACGAAGGAAAACATGGTATCATCCATGGCCCATCCACAAAACTTCACTAGACGCGTTAGCCTCGATTTAGGCCTGACTCATTCGCACTTCGAACTCCGTGCGACCTGTCCAGTCACCAGAGAGTCTCAAACTGGATGGCTGAAGAAAGCTGTCCTCCTCGATCAGCTGCCTTCCATCTGTGAACATGGCGTACGTTCGCCGATTCCCGGTGAGCCGAACGAGAGGAACTTCTGCTGGTAGTACTGCCCTTTGAGGTTCGAATCGGAAGGTTCGCACCTTTGCGTGGAAACGAACGAGTACACTTCTCTCAGGATCCCAAAGAAAGGAATCCTTGCGCACATGGGGTGGAATGCTTTGATGCCAATGTCCTTGGACTCCTGCCCACGGATGAGGATCTGGCCACTGCTGCCGCGGTGGAGCGTTGAACAACCATGTTGGATGGATCTGATACTGCTTCCCACCTGAACGACTGCCGTGGCCAGGAGCTTCCGATTCTCTCACGCCAGAAGTCATCCTAAGAGCTACCGATTCTCTCACGCCAGAGTGGGACGAGTCCACATGTTGAGCTGTCGAATCTTGCACCCCGGGACGGAATGGATTCACTTCTTGAGCTACCGATTCTCGCACGCCAGAAATCCTACTGATCTTTAAGACGTCGTCAGGAGCTGCCGATTCTCGCATGCCAGAGATCCCACTCGAGCATGAGCCGGATGCCAAGTCCTCAGTCCTTACAGCCTTCGTCGCAGGACTCTGAGTGCGCCTACGGGTGAGCTGGGAACCTAGGGTCCTACGAACCTCACTATCAGATCCTAACCCGGAACCCAAACCCTTTGTGCCCTCAGTGGCATTTCCGACCACTGACCATTGGTCATCTTCATCGTCACTTTGACCACGATGTCCCATTGACCTCACCGTTACAGGATCCTCGGTCTCCACTGCAGAACTTCCAACACAGGAGCGCCGCATCAAGACAACTGCCAAGACAGCCATCATCGCACCGACCGCAAACAATATTTTGGCCATTCCGTCATCACCGCCACGATCTTCAACGATGATGGTCAACTTTGATGCCACAACCGACAGGACAACAGCCAGCACAAGCGCTCGGACACCCATGGCACCCCAACGGACCTCCGCACTACTCTTGCAGCTTAAGTCTGCAATCGCGCCTACGCCGCGCAACCTGCGAACCTCAACCGATTCAACCAAGTTTGCCGGACTCTTCATTTCAAGCAGATGCACTAACTCCCTATGTCTCTGTCCTTGCAACGCTTTTGTTGCCACATCCGCGAGCATAAATCGACCTGCTAAGTGACGCATTTCGAAGAATTGGCTCTCGAGTTTTTCTCGGCCTGCCCTGGCCTTCAGCCTCAAATGCCTGGTCCGCCAGGCGCCGGCTGGGGCGCTAAACAAGCTGACACAACCCATGCTGTCACTGTACAGCAGCTTCCGAAGAGGAACCGTAGCAACCTCTGAAGCAAGACCCTCTAGCACCTCAATCATTAAGACCCCATCCATGCTACTGTACATTTCCGCCTCGGCGCTGCTCTGCGCTGTGGTGGATTGTCTATGACTAGCCCAAGCAATCACTGAACCACAAAAGACCGCAATGATTCCTGTCTGGGATTTCCCGGATGCTGGCCCGAAAGATGCGTCCGCAAATACCTCAAGGATACCCGGAGAGCGTGGTGCCGTCAACTCCTCGCATTTTCCGAAACGATTCTGATCATCAAGAGGTCTGAACACCAAACCCAAAGCCGGAGTCCCTCTCAGGTAGCGAATGATGTTTTCGGCGTATCGGGTAGCATACCGAGGATACCTAGACATGAGCTGCGCCGTCCGATTGACAGCGAAACAGATATCTGGGCGGGTTCTGGTTGTGATCCACTGAAGGGCTCCGGTGAGAGCCTGAGCTCTTTTCAGCTGCTTTGGGCTTGGGGTTTCAGGTTCGAGCTCTTCTTCTTTGAGGCACGGGACCTCGGAAATTCCTTGAATGTCGGAGAACCGCTGCAACAAGTCCTGAACATAATCCTCCTGATTAAGAAGGTAACCACCCCCTTTTAGTCTGTGCAAGTTGAAGCCACAGAAACGGATAGGCTTGCCTTCTTCAGCGGACTCTGGTTCTGAGGTAGACCAAATTGACCGGATCTCCTTCACCAATCTCTCCTTAACCGACTCTTCTGCTATGATGAGCATGTCGTCGACGTAGATGCCGAGCAATCCATGCAGCATAGGCTCCGAACCTGATTCCGTTTCCAGGCCTGCGCCCGCATGAACTCCCCCCGATAGCGGCTCGCTAACGATCTTCCACAAGTTGTTGTCTGCCACACATTGCTGTAATGAAAAGCGCCGACCACCTTCTTCCCACACATGCTGGCGAAGCAACATGTCTCGATGCGAAGACCAACGTCGAGGGGCCTCCGCAAGCCCGTATAAGGCTTTCAACACTAGCCACTTCTCGGACTCTTCAATGAGACCTAGACTGACAAGAACCCTGGGGGGGGTAACAACGACAATCTTAACCTTTTCACCCTGAGCTTTCTGAAGCTTCCTGACCAACATCTCGAAATCAAGATTGCCGGAACTCAAATCCCCAGGAGACAACACAGCCTGACCGAGACGATCTTGATACAACGGAGCACCCAGAAACGCGGTCTTGATATCCAAGCTTGCATTTCCCCAGCCCTTGATGGCTGCGACACTCGTTTGAAGCCTCACACTGACCCCATCAACGCCCCCGGCATAGAGGTCCTGAGATCTAACATGGCCCTTGGCAACATCTTCCGAAGGAGGATCACTCTCTAGAAAATTTCCACACCCTACTATTCGGGCCCTGAGTCTATTGGTTATGGGCTTCTGGGTATACACTCCTTTGGCCGGAATTACCGACACCTCCGCAAGCTCCTCTAACCTTTTGAGCTGCTCGGGACCAATAGCCCAGACGGCCTTGTGCAAGTCCTTCAAAGCAACGACTTCATCAGTCAGCGGCTGCCTCCATTGCTCCAGATTTTTCCAGACCTCAGCCTGGGAAACAATTCTCGTTTGAAGGAGCGCGCCTGGAACAGCACAAGCCTCTTTCTCAACAACTTCTGACGTCTCAAGCCCAAAATCAGGATGCAGATTCTCCGGGGGCTCCCCCGGAACCAAGCTATCACCAAGCGCAAAGGTGGGACCATCGCCCACGCTCAACAACGACGAAGGTTCACCAGCAAGCTCATGCGACGAATCAACAGGGACCTTCATCGCCCGCACTTGGGGCAGGCCTGTTTTTTCTGCCTCGCCCCATGCATGTTCAAGTTCACGCTCAACCGACGCCAACCTATGCAACGCAAACTTGGAACGGACACGCTCAAGCTCAAGCTCACAACTATCCTGTTCCTGCAACAAAGTGGCGACCCTCAAGTCTTCCTGCAACTCAGCAAGCAAGCCTGGTGTGACGCTGGTAAGGCCCTGTTCCAACTCTTCAATCAACGCCTTCTCTTCTTCACGCACAAGATGCGACAAGCGAGCAACTCTTTGATCAAAATCCTTCGGCTCCCCTGTACATCCCCACTCCCCCTCAGAGGAGTCCTCCTCTGAGTCTGTACTGATATCGAAATACTGCGGGTCCTGGCCGATTTGCGCAGCAAGCTTCGGACCTTGATGCTGATTCACAACGTCCGGAGGCAACTGAAACCCAAGTTCTTGAAGCATCTGAATCTCCTGAGGTTTGCATTTGTGTAGGCACCTTGGGGTGTAAGCCACAATCACAATGCGGTCACCTTCGGCCGCCTCCACGGCATGTCGTTTGCTCGAGTCAAACCACACGGCTTGATCATCTCCACCCTGAAAAGTACCCCAACTTTCACCCCACTGAACCAAATGTTCCGAACCTGAAGTCTCCCTTTTCTCAACCCACAATCTACCTCCACGAAACCGACTAATGGGGACCAGCCAATTTTTGGTATTCTTCATGTTCCGATCGCTGTGTGGAGCAGCGCTCATATCCCATGTGACCCTCAAAGCCGCCCAAGAATTCTGACCGTCCCGTGGAGAGGCCAAGGAACTGAGGTACCTGTTAAGAAGCTTGACCGTGTTGGGC
Source organism: Symbiodinium sp. CCMP2592 (assembly GCA_905221615.1). Classification (NCBI taxonomy): domain Eukaryota; class Dinophyceae; order Suessiales; family Symbiodiniaceae; genus Symbiodinium; species Symbiodinium sp. CCMP2592. Next base: position 176,406 of record CAJNDT010000078.1, read on the forward strand.
AAAAGCTTCGTGCGATTCGTAAGGCCTATCTTGTTCCCGTACACGTAGAAACCCAAAGTCCAAGCCCTAGCTCCTACACCCTTAGCAGCTACGTCTACCGCTCGAGTTTTCGCCTGAAAGTCTTGAAGAGATCGCCGTAGGATACCTTCCACTTCTTCTCGCTGGGGAGGGCCGTCTTGCAAAAGTAGATGCTGGCAATACCTTTCTGTTTGTACGGGTGCCCAACGGTCCAGGCCAAGTAGCAAATCCTTTTCGGCTTGAGACAACAAAACATGAGCCTGAGAGATACCTAACGACTCACGATTGTTCAACGACCCTTCCTGAGCAGACGTTGGGAGCATGGCTCGAACACCCGCCGAACCGTCCTCTTCTCCTGAGGCGTCTATCGCTCCTACACCAGCTGCATCAACATTGCAATCATCATCACCCTCCACGGCGGCATCAAGATCGCAAGCACCATCACCCACGACATCGCGGTTTAGAGGAACCCCATCATCTTTCCAAAGTTCATCGTCTTTGCCATCTGAATCTTTTCCCGCTAACTCCCCCCGCGGCGCCGAGCCGTGTGGATGAAGCACTCCCGGACTCTTACCTACGACCCTTCTGCCAGGAGCAGGCAAATCTTCCAGATCCTCCACATGTGCGGTTCCAACAAACCTGACTGGCTCCATGACGTGTGTATATACTACAGGTGCCACATACAGCTTGGACTCTCCCTGCTCATGAACCCTGATGACCGTCGCATTTGGAACCCGAACCGAAGGTGCTACAGCCACTCCCTGAATAGCCTTGCTACTCCAAGGGGTCTTTCGGGACCATTCTCTTTTCTTGACCGTAACCACAGTGCCTGAAGGAACAAGAGGCCTTTTGGGAGGTTCTGCTCCAAGTTTCGCAAGACCACTTCTAAGCTTCTGCTCCCCCCATTGGCGAGCCAAGTGTGGCCACGAGTTGTATGAAAACCCACTTTGAACCATAAGACCCCGAATACCCGCCTTGCACCTACCAACCACGCCCTCAACACGACCGTTGCTTTTGGGATCTGAGGGTACACTGGCCGTCAAAGCGATGTCCCTTGAAAGGGCCCACTTCTCTAGCAAGGAGTTGGCAAACTCCCTACCAGAGTCAGAATGTATGCGCCTCACAGTGTAGTTGAGCAAACGGATTCTAGTGTAGATACGTTGCAACCCGCGCAAAGTGACAGAAGCTCGCTTACTTGAAATGGGCTCCACAAACACAAGAGGAACGACCTCCACAGGCTCCGTGAGAGTTTCGATTGTGGCCTTCCATCTATCATTCCATTGCTGAGCCCTCTTTTCCCAATCGGGATCTAGATCCAAAGCATCATCCTCTTTCAGAGGCTCATCAAGCTGAAAAGGGTCCTCAGCATCAGCAGGAACCGGCCCTTCCACGTCATCATCCGTCCACTCCGCCGGGATAGGATGATCAGAGTTTTCATCCCCTTCTGCCCAAGGTTGGGGCTGACCCTTGCGAAACAGAGGAACCCCAAGAACTCCTATCAACAAATGTCTAGCCGTCCCCAACTGATCCTCGCCTGGCTTTAGCGGCCCTATAAGATCAACGTTCAGGGTGAAGGCGTTCCGATGTTGATATTTCTGGCGAAGATGAAGATGCGAGCGAACACTCGAGGCAAGACATGTTTGACAATCACGACGGTATCCGAGGTGATCTCTTTCGCAATGCTCAATGAATGCGCGATCATTCTTGGACAACGCACGGATGCACCCTTGCTCCACTTGCATGGTCTTCTGGCGCTCTAGCGCTGGAGTGACCACCCATCTCAACACTGCCCTACCAATGGCTCGAGTAAGCCCACCAGCCCACTTCGCCCACGACTGAGATTGAAGCATACGATCCTGCAAATCTGAAGGTTGATTTACCCCGAGAGCACTCGAAGGTTTGTACCTCCCATGAAGCTCCACATACAATCCCCAATCATTCACCAACAGGGTGGTAGGTTTTACCCGAGAATGCCCTAGAGCTCCTTGTGAGAAAGATGCCCGAAACATCCCTTTTTCTTGTTCAAGAAACTTGATCTCAGGCCACGCCCAAATGCTGGCATGCTCAACCCCATCAGTCAGATACTCAGCAGGATCCCTTGGATTTTCGAGCACGAAACACACCCCTTCCTCTGAAGCTCCATGAGCCACATGATGCAGTAAGAACATACGGAAGTACATCACGGTGTGCGTATCTGTAAGCCTTTGCTCCTCCCGAGTCAACCGCGCGTCTCCGGCGAACTTACCAAATCTACCAAGCCCCATTCGATCCCGAAGAACCCTTGGACCACCATCCTGTTCCCCTCGCTCCCTTAGTCGCGATACGGTGGCACATGGAGGCCCTCCAACAATGGCAACCACTTTTCCCGAACTGCACAGTTCCAACAGGTACTGATACAATCCCTCCGACAGGATGTCCAATCCTTGTTCAAGATCTACAGAAAGAACGTACACGGAGCTGGGCCATTGACCAAAATCCTGCGCCTTGGTCTTTCCGGAGAACAGGTGTATGACGACTTTATCTGCCCTCTGAACCGCCCGGCGGATCCTTCGATTGAAAGGAATGTCCTCACCTACAAGATGGCCCTTCCAAACCGGGGGAACCCTAGCCAGGATACTCTCAGGACAATCCGGACTCAGCTTGCGCAACCATTCCAACATGGCATCTACGGAGGCAGGTTCATCTGTCCCCTTTTCACCAACCCCAATCGCTAAGGCCCTCAGCCTCAGCGCCCGCTGCATCACCAAAGCCCTCTTGTTCTCAATCTCAGCAATAAGCTCTTCAGTGAACTTAGCACAAAGCTCAGGACAGCGGTTTACCATAACGATGGGCAACTTACCACGTTTCGGATGGATTACCTGGCAAAGTTCTCCCTCCCATGAAATCTTACATCCAAGTTCCGCGGCTAGCACTCCCATGGGAACAATTGGAGCGACTGGCTCCGAAGAGACGAGCGTGCCTACAGGAGTAAGCAACAAGTCAGCATGACCCAATGCCAGGGATACTTGGGTGACCGTGCACTGATCAATTTCCCTTTGGCTCTTAGCGGTACGCAACGAGTTAGTCGCCCCGCCATCCAACAAACCACGAGCTCCCTTAGGAGGATCCTTGACGACCTTGGTGAGATAAAAGCTCTCCAAAACTTCCGATGAAGATCCCTCATTCTGTTCCGGAGTGCCCTCTGCCTGCTTGTCAAAGCCTGACTCAGAAGAATCTGGAACCCGAACCGCCGCAATCCTAAACCCCTTAAGTAGCTTAGTAGCCTCGGCAAGCAAGTCTTGCGACGATGCTTCCGCAGCCTTTGCGACCTTGGGATCCGCACCTCCAGAGCTAGAGCTAGCATTTGTGGCAGACTCCTCAGCCGTCACTTGCCTCACCTGCGATGCTTTTCCTTCCCCCTTAGGCCCGGGACCCGAAGCTGCACCCTTGGGTCCATTACCCCTGCCACCACCAGCCGAAGACGAAGAAGAGCCTAACTCCCCCCGAGGAGCATCCTCGCCCTTTGCTCCGCGCTTCCCTTGAGGCCTATGGCAGGCATCCGCCCTGTGCTCCGTGGAGCCGCAGGTAAAGCAACGTCCCTCAGCAGAGGCTTTGCCGAAGTCATGGTGCGACCAACAGGTTCTCCCCATCTTGCAGCCACCCTTCATAGCATAAAACTTGCAAGGAGCTTTTCCACCAGCCGTGTTATCCCCATTTGCATTGGTAGCGGAGGGTGCCCCTTTTCCAGCACCCTGACCTCCCTTACCCTGACCAGTGGCGTTGGAATCATTTCCGGCGGTTGCTCCTGCATCACCGCCTCCCTTTGCCCCTGCTTTTGCATTCGCCGCCTGCTCCTTACGCAATGCTGCTGCCCGCTGTTTCTTGGTTAGCTTTGTAGGTTCCTCTACCTCCAAATCCGCACCAGAGAGGGCAAGCGTTTCCATTTCCGCTTGCAAAAGCCTAGCATAAGCCGTCACCGAAGTTACCGTAGGGCAGAAGTCCAGCTGATGCTGGGTCCTAGACACATTGCATCGAAACCCTAACTGAGCGTTGGAAGCAATGACCGGTTGACAAAGCTTGTCCAATCCAGCAAGCAAGATTGCGGGATCAGGAGGATTAACTCCAAGGTCTTGTGATCTACTCAGCCACCGATGCCACCTACGCAGCTGATCAGAACAGTGACGAGCGTTGACCCCAACCCCCGGCTCCTGTAAATTGGAGATTAGCTTCTGTCGCTCTCCCAAACCTCCCGGCTGAAATGCTAGCAGGATTCGAAACACCGCGTTAGGGCTTGTAAGAGCCTTGGTCACAACCAGCTCATCCTTTATGCGAGAGGGCAAACTTTCGAGAATCATACCCAGTGCACGAGCTTCTAAGCGCGACAGCCTGGGATCCAGAAGATCAGGAGGGGTTTCGCAAACAATGAGAGACTTCTCCAGAGGACCCGCCTGCTGCCACTTTACATAAGCCCTCTGTGCCACTTCCATAACCCTTTGCCACCATGCCCAGCAACGCTCCGACAAATCGCTCATTATCGGTTGAATCTGCGTCAACCAATCCGAGACTGCAATGCAAGCATCCTCAGTACTTGGATCAGGCAAAGGCGGCAACTTCCACCATGTTCTATCCCCCGGCGTAAAGGCGTTCCTACCCTCACCCCTAGGAGACGGTGGTCCTGGAATGGAGCCCATGCCTATGCCTGAACCCAAATTTCCGCCACCCCCAGAGGCAAACAGCCCTCCTGAAGACAATCCCGCGCTTGGAAACCCTGAAAACCCTCCAGAATTCAATCCAGTACCCAGATCTCCATACGAGCCGATAGACCCTCCTACAGCGGCAACCGCACCAGCGAGGCCACGGCCTTCTGAAGGAACGGAGCCCCAACCTGAAGGTCTCAATCCCACCGAATCCCAAAAATCACCCTGCATTGCGCCCTGCACCGTGGCGTTGGACCACTCAGCTGACTGCGCTACCGGATTCAGGATCCTAGCTTCTTCACGTCTGGGTCTAGTGGGGGATCCAAACACTGGCGTAGGGGTAAGAGGTGGAGTTCCAGATGGGACTCTAGTGCCATTAGGAGTGTGCGGACTTGGGCAACGTCTAGGCGGCGCATTGGAATCGTACACAAATGACGACCCTCGAACACCCTCGCCTCCCTGCTCATTCTGACTCTTACGGGAAGCTTCTGCAGCCCTCCGAAGGCCCTCCTCAATACCTGCTTGGTAATCAGAGTTCGCCCTCTCCTCAGGCGGCACGAAACGACCCAGATAGGGGACGCTCTCCGGAGTCCAGCCTACCTCCAAACCACTAGTGCCCTTATCCCCTTCTCCCACCGCACCTACATCCCTTGTCTCTCCCGATGTTGCCGAATGCATGGCATCATTCTCCATCTGCTCTACCCTACGTTGCAATGCCCTTTGACCCTCAGCTAGCTGTTGATTTTGCTCATACAACCCTACCAACAGATTCTTCATTTCTTCAACTATCAATCTCTCCCCTGGTCGCATACCAAGCTGCTGAGCGGTGTTACCCGCCCCCTGCGGTTCCTGCCCGGATGCCGGATCACGATTAGCTGCTGCAGCCGTCGCCTGTCCAGGTTCACGATGAGCTCGATTCTCATCTACTCCCAAGCCACCATCTGGACCTGATGCAACTGGTGCTCCAGCTGCTGGTTCTCCTGCACCTGCCGAAACCGCCGCCGTAGCCGTAACTGCTTCATCTGCACCGACTGGAGTTGTCCGCAGTTCGGTCGAACTGCTGCCAGCGCTGCCTGCCCGAGCATTGCCCGCTTCATCAAGATCTCGAGGACGCGCTTGCTGAAGAGCGTGTTCCGCTCTAGCCCTTTCAGACCAGAATGGGTTAGCCGCTGTACTCCCTTCCAACGTCTCGTTGTTAGGTAAAGCCAGAAAATGCGATGCATCTCCCTGCCCAGCCCTTGACTCATCTGACCCTTCAGCGATGCTTCTACGTCTTCGAGAACCCAAATCCATGGCGACACTCTAATGCTCAAGCCCGGCTTGGGCTCATAACCTCCGAGCGGAGGTGCGCCTGTTTTCTTCCTTGATGATAAAAAAGCCTTCGGAGTTACACACTCTTAGCGGATTTCCCCTCAATGGAGAATGCAAGCCTTCTCGCATAGGGTATTATGTTAGGGTCCCCTATTTTCGGAAACTCCCATGTGGGAGCTTACAAGTAGGGTTTGAGGTTTAAGGTTTATGGGGGGGGTTAGATTTGAGGTTTTTAAGGTCATAGGTGTGAGGTTGAAGGTTTGGGGCTTTCAGGGTTTATGATTTGAGGCTTGAGGGTTTAGCGTTTAAGGTGTGGGGGTTGGGCCTTGGGGTTTAGGACACCGGCGTTAGCTCCTTCTTACAGGATCCACGACCTTAAGACCTTACACGGGACAATGGCCCGTCGACGGTTTTGCAAGGGTCTACCTGGGCGGGGTATTCTTGTTTCGCGCTCAAGTCACCCCGAAACCTTTCCAAAATCTCAACCCCTGTAAGACTTTGTGAAGCTGCACCAGGCTTTAACCGTGAAACCAGCTATATAAGCCCCCGAAACGACGAAATACTAAATGCAAAGCCGCCCAACATCACCATCCTTCCAACCCCCCCAAGCCCCAGGCCCTAGACACCGAAAAGAGCCCAGGCCTAAAAGCCTTATGGCTGTAGTCTAGAATACCCCCAAAACCCTAGTCGAATTGCTAAGGTCCCCATATCTATTAACCCCGACATATTTATAGGTGTATAAAACCCACTACTATAGAGTCTGGGGTTCCAGATTTGTGGTGAGGACCTCCCCCCCTTTCAAGTCGGCTGGCGCGTCTGCGGGGACTTCTCCGCCGCGCCCGCGGCAGGCTCCAGGCGCCCTTCGGGTGTAGTATAGGGGCTTATAGCAAGTACCCATACCAACATGCACTGGTTTGGGGTTCATACTATATGTAACTATACTAGCAGTCTGTAGGCCAAAAGCGTTCTTATGCGTGCACGTATGCTTTAACATCCAGCTTGCTGCCCATCAAGCCCTGGCACCCAGCACATGCCTGGAACAGAGCAAAGTCGGAAGCCCAAGACCACCTTGAGCCCTTCGACCACAGCTGCAGGCCTCTACCGCCGGCCGAGTCGTGGTCGCACGAGCCTGTGCGCCGGAGGAATCCCGTACAAGGCACCGTTCCGGTACTTAGGGTTTAGTTATTAGGATTTAAACAACAAGAACGACCATCCTTTATTGTGAGGTTCGGTGTGTGCAATAGGAGAAGCTGCAGGTAGATTCGGGGTTTCGTTTGCAGCGTATAGTTTCGTGCTGTTGCTTGGCAGTGATTGCGTGTTCATTTTTACTTACTGGATATAAGGCAACATTATTGAAGTCTGCATTTCTGCTACGACAATCAAGTTGTCCAATACTGGCCACGCGCTCACAGTACTGTGGAAAGACATAGCAAGCGTTCAGAGTTGGCGGAAGCCCCAACAATCCGGAATGCATGCACCCACATCTCAGAATTCCCGAGGAAACCCTAAACCCCATGAAGCCCCAGAGTCGCTCCAATTTTCGATCAGCGGCGAAGTGCTTACGTACGGAGAATCCTCAACTCCGAGGCTGTCAATGTCAATGCGGGACTTCTCGACGCAAAGCACCGTACAGCAATTCCAGAACGTACTACTTAGATAGGTAACGGGAGAACTTTAAACTTTTTGGCCTTATATGCTTGCTCTATCTTAGAAAGTTAAAACTTTTGGGGGCCCGGTTGTTGAAGAAAAGAGATTAGCTTCTCGTCGTACGGGCAACCTGTAGCTTGTAATCATTGGCTCATGGTCCAAATTTATGAACGTAGCGATGTTCAAGCAGGACCCGTCTCGGGGCGGCTCCTCCCGTGGCGGCTCATCAGGACCGGTTCTGCTTCGGTAGACAGAGCCAGAAATTCCGAATCCACGTAGAGAGCGGATTACAAAAACGGTTCCCTCGTTTTGCTGCTGCTGTCGCTCCCGCTTGAGAACGTTTCTGGCATTTCTTCTTTGGCAAAACGGTTGCGCGATTGCCACATGCAAGGGATTTACACTGAGAACAGTGGCACACGTCAGACAAGTGTTTTGTGGGTGGAGTCGATTTTGGGTTGCTGGAGCCATGGCACTGTAAGTAGGTTGTGAGCAGGGCCATATTATGTAAGATCCCAGCTAATTAGTGTACGTCATACCTCAATTACAACCTGCTTCTCACACTGCACATTGGGAAACGTTGTCATGCTCTTGGCCTTCATTGTCCTACAGAGGTCTATACAAATTTATAGACATTTTGGGAGGTGCCTTAAATTAAAACCAGACTGTTAAGGTCGTTGATCCTTTGAGGAGTCGGGCCGGTCAGGATTCGGGCCGGAGTTCTCCGAAACCCCAGCACTCTGGGGTGCTTAAGTTTTGGGGCGAGATCCGCAACAATCCCGCACTTCATGGAGCTGCAGTGGGAAAGACACTCCTCCCCGTCCCCCCCACACCCTATTGGAAGCCTTGAAACCGTTTTACTCCGAGAAACTGCGGAAGGAAAGTCCTCCCGGTCGTCGTCGCGAGACATAGCGAGGGACGGCCGCAACCTCGAGGGTCAATCTTCACGTGGGTTCGGACGCGTTCACAGGCCTGAAACCCAAAACAACCCTAAACCCGATAATGTCTGCATCATACAATGATTGGGAGAACTTTGCAGGCTTCAGAGACTTGCATCGGATTTCCTGTACCTGTCGTTGCGTACGACCCTCTGGACATCCATGTCTTCATTCACAGTTGTCACGACCTCAATGTCTTAGGCAAATTTGTCCGCAGATCTCCTTGGCTAGTTAGTGCATGACCTCTGGGTAGAGGCTTTCTTCGGCCGAAAGCTTTACATCCGGTGCAGCGAACACTTTCGGCGGTGCCAGAATGTACATCATACAGCACAGGTTGACATCGTATGGTTCCGGGTGCGCAAACAAGCCTAAACCCCAAATAGTCAAATAGACAACATGCATCAGGCAATATAGAAGGAAGTGGAGCTCAGCATAGCAAAGCACGACACAGCATGATGTGCGCATATGCGAGTTGAAGTGGCGAGAGAGCGTCAGCTATATCGTGCACCACTCATGCGAGTACCTTGTGTTTACCGTCACATTACACGACACATTGTACTGCAAGACCAGGGCCAACAACTTCAAAACATGCCCATTCAGTCGGAAAGCGCCGCTGCAGAGGAAAGGCAAGCTTCAGCTCTGTCGTACGTCGTACGAGGAATCCTGAAAGTACCGACATGGTATAAAAGAGTGTGCTAAAGCTACCCTAAAACCTACGCCCCGGTGACATGAAACAACACAGCTCAGGTGACATCTCCTCTCGCTGCTCTTCCGGCTGCCGTGATCCCAGAGCGATCCACCGTAGACTCCAATCCTCAATCAGCTCTTGGATTTGGGGTTTTGGGGTTTGGGGTTTTAGGGTTTAGGGTTTAGGGGTTTAGGGGTTAAGGGGTTAGGGGTTTAGGGGTTTGGGTTTTAGGGTCTTGTGCTACAACCAACCTCAACGCCAGACTGTAAACCACCTTAAGCCCAACGCTCCAGGCCCATTCTGCAAACCCCAAAGCTCCAACCTTAAACCCCAAGACAGCACAAACCCTAAGCCGTGAAGGGTTTGGGAGTCGAACCAGATGGGTCTGTAGAAGCCTCAGCACAAGCTTGGCTTAGGGTTCTTCACGATTCGCATTCCGTAACACAACGAGAACGAGAATGCGAAGCATATGGGTATGAAAACTTTGCCATGTTTACGTCATTATCCCATTGATGGGGATGTTTCACGGTTTTTTGTTGAACGGAAAGACACCTCGAGAAAAGATTCAGTTCAGAGCAGCCACCAAATGCTCGAAGCCTGAACAACTACCCGGGGACGCATTGGTTTGAGATGCAGGGCGCAATCCGACACTGTGGGACTGCTGCGTCTCAATGATGGAAGAGCTGGGGATGGATGTCTTGCTTTCAATTTAGGGCCGCCGGGTTTAAATTTTATGCTTGAAGCGTGGGGTTTCTACTTGGGCCTGGCGCCTTGCCACGGGCTGGGTCTGTCGACAAGGCAGTCCCTCTAGAGCGCTGCCTAGCAGTCCATGCACAGGTCATCCGTGCATTCTCTATTCAGCACTCAACAGACAGGATGTCTTGTTAAGACCGCCTGGTGAGTCTGACAGACCTGTCACTAGGTAAGAAACTTGCTGCCGAAAAGGGTTGATGGAATGTTCTGGTTCCTGCAAGGCCATCGAGAACAAGAGAGAGCGAGAAAGAGACATAAATCGCTCGAGAGAGAGGGAGAAAGGTCACCGTGTATACTGTGTTGTAATACTGTATACTGTATACATGTCATATCACAATACAGTATAGTACAGTCTGGTATAGTATGGTGTAGTATAATGTATATAGTGCAACATAGCATAGTATACAGAGAGCCCATCAGTGTCGGACAGGGTTTTGGGAGCATGCTATATCCAAAACAAGACCTCTAACATAGTAGGGTCATTGTTTTTCAGGCCCTTGTATTGCCACAGGCCCCTGCAATGCAAGCATTTGGCACCACCCTGAACTACCCTACGACCCTTGTCGCTGCCTTCGGAGGCCCCAAACTCAATGCTCTTGAGACGCTACCCTATAGGCCCTACACTACCCCAAGCCTTCGCTACCCCATGAAGTTCTTCGGCAGATCGGAAAAAGAGGCACTTAAAGCAGATCCGAATCTTTCGCCCGCCACCCCCACCCCCCCAACCCCCTCCCACATCTTGGATCCTAAGCTGCACTCGCCCCTAACAAATCTATTTGCAAAATTGGAAGACCAGTCCACAAAATTCAGCAGGCTGGGAGACCTCTACCAATTCTTCAGAGCCGATCACGGATCTGATCCCGTCGCAGCTTCGGAGTTCGGGATAGGGTTTAGGGCTTTAGCACTCTGGTTCTTCTGCCTCTAGGCTTTCGAGTTGTCAGGTTTCGTGTGTTGGTCCAAGTTTAAGTTTTGTTTAGGGTATCCATGATTTCAGGTTCAGGATGTAGTGGACGGCTACGGCATTCCAAGGCTAGGAATGGCTTGGACATGTAGTTATTGCTTTTCAGGGTACGTGGGTGCTCAGGGGACTTACTTAGTAAGCAGATGGAAAGTTGAGTTACCAGCAACCTAACATTGACTATCGTACTCTGCACCCCGTTCATATCCTGCCCACTATGTCCCATCATCTTTCAGCTAAGGAATTCAGAGTTTCTTCAGCTTAGAGCGATGGAGGGTGGAAAGCAGGAGAGACATGTTCCGTTCTCCTTCGGTTTCATCTAACGCTGCCATCGTTGCTCTGTTGCAGAAACGACAGACGCAGAGTCGAGGAGCCATGCTCCATTGCAACTTTCTGGGTTTAGGTTTCAGATTTAGTGTCAGTCATGCATCTGCTGGTTTTGGTATTGACTTGATTCTCGCCCGGGTCACAGTGCTGAGGCCAGGGATGAAGCTGCCAGGAATTGTAGAGTGTACAGCCTTGACATACCGAAATGTGTTTACCCCAAGCTGCAGCAACGAGGCAGGACTGAGTTGATTCTGAATCGTTGGAAGTTCCGGGAGTCATGTCAATGTAAGGAAGACTCGACTAATCCAACTGTCAGCTTCCTCCGAAGTCCCACTTCCGAGGCCTTGCGAACCTAGGTTACGACCCCGAAACTCCCCTTAAAGTAGTAGGCTACTAGTGGGTCTCCCCAAGCCCTCAACCCTGAACCCTCAACCACAGACCCTTAACCCTCAACCCTCCACCTTACTTACCTTTGGTTAGTAGGGAATGGAAGAATGCCGGTAGTAATAGTAGTTATTATTGTACCCCATTCCTCCATTCCCTACTAACCAAAGGTAAGTAACCCTCAACCGCTCCACCCTAAGCCGCTCGAAGAGTTTAGCAGCGAGGTCTCCCCTCGAATCGAAGGGTCTTCTGATGCCGGATCCGATCCGGACCGGCCCCGAAGAAGGGTTCTACGAGTGGCGTTGTTTCAAGATTGAACGATAGCGTTCTACAAGGGTTCGACGAGGGTAAAGGGCTAGTGGTTTCTGTATGGTTTTGTATCCAGATTCCACATAAGGCTGCACAAAGGTTCTGTACGAAATGGCACACGGTTAAAGAATGCTATAAGAGTTCTATGACGAGTGTTATCCGGGCTCTGTAGGTTGCTATAGGGGTTCTATACGTAATGGTATACACGATCTAGAAGGAGTTTTTTCAGCGGTGTAAAGGGATAAAATGGTTTTTGTATCCAGAATTCATTGTAAGGGTTCCATAAGGGTTTTACAATGGAATCTGGCTTAAGGGTTCGATAATGGTACAAGGGTTCTACAGGGATTGTTTTTCAAGGGGCTTAAAGGCATGTATAAGGATTGTGATGCAGGTTTCAAAAGTATCGCTGACTTGTTCGTGAGTGTATTCACGGGTTCCGTAAGGATGTGCATAAGGGCTGAACAAGTTCTGTAAGACTGCAAGGATTTCCAGGTCAAGGCTTTTAGCAGGGTCAATTTAGGGCCTGTCTAGGGTTTCATTCTAGAGGTGCATAGGGCTTCAAGGTTATTGGGATGTTGTTTTAGGTTGCAGGATGTTCTGCAGGGATTTGGGGCTTACAGGGTTGCTATGAAGTCCTGCGGGGTTCTGCGCGACCTCATGGCTCACAGATGCATTCCAAGTTTCAAGATTTAGTATGTACTGTTGGGCCTCAATAGCCAAGTAGAGTTTCCAACTGAAGCCCCGATCTCAAGCCTGGGGCTTGCTGCTGTCCTAGAAATCCTGAACCCCCTAAACCGCCAGCTAGACCTAGACAGGGCGCGGATTTGATGTCTCTGTATACCCCGATGTAGACGAAGTATCATGCACCCCACACTCGCTGTTCCAGCTAGGCCCCGCTATGATTAGGCTAGGGCTTGCATCGTCGCAGAGCTTCGAAGCTTCGGTCGACGACCCATGAGTGTTGACATTCTGTGGCAGTTCAGAGTTGGAACTCCTGTTCTAATTCTACGTGATTTCGATACTCTTTCCTTGAAGCCTTGCCTGGCTGGCTAAACGGGATGCGCAGAACTGTATGCCTGGGCGGCACATCCGATCAAAGCTGCACACACCGTCTACCCAGAGTGCCCGATACCCTGAACTAGAAGCCTTCAAACGTAGAGGTTCCCTTGAATAGCATGATCCAGGTTATGTTCCTTCAAAAAGCGGTAGTGGGCTGAAGGGTCAAGTCCTGGAGCCCCATTTGCGGCTCACCAACCCAATGCAGCCCTAAGTATAGCATCTTCCCGACGACAGGACTGGGATCATCCCCCCTGCGCTGCTGGCCGAAGATCATGCAGCGAGTGCCGAAGCGGTACGTGCAAGAGGCTCAGAGGTGCATATACATGCCCTCGTTCAAGGACGTGTCCATATCTCGCATGGGACAAGGTATGGTAGAACATCTTGCACTTGGCTGGTTTCATCGAGCGTTGTTCATGTCTCCTGTGTGATTGCGCATGCAAGTGTATATCTCTCCGTGTGTGTATGCCTTCCTGCATGCTTTTTCTTTAGAATGTTTGTGCTTGTGGCGTTTGTTGCAGTTGCTGCTACTGTGGCTGCAGGCGGTACAGCATCTGCCCCAGGGTTGCTTTGCCTTGGCAGTGGGGGGGGGGGGGGGGGTGCCTGGATCCATTCAGTGATGACGTTGGGGGTTCCGCGGAGTGCAAGTTCGGCACTGAAACCCCAGGCTGTTCAGTGGTGCACTTTTTTGCTTTCAGGTTTCTGGGCTCCTATTAAAAAACATGAAGCCTGAAAAAGTGTGTGTATATATATATATATATATATACTTTTTCCCAGTGTGTTACTGAACAGCCTCGATAAGCCTCAGGCCCTCATGCTCGAAAGACCTCAAAGAGCTGCCAAGGTTGAACCTGAGCAGCCGCCAGAAAAGGCGAGGAGCTACGGCCCTGAAGTGTTCCTATACCACTATGGGCTATTCGACCCTAAAGATCCCTATTAGGACCCTATTAAGGGTAGATTAAGGTACCCATAAGGTCTAATAGCCCATAGTGGTAGGGCTTCTTGGTGGTTTAGGGCTTTCAGAGTTTCGGGCTGCAGGTTTCGGGTGTTTGGGGCTTTGGTTCACGATGTCTTGAGCTAGGGTATACCCCAAACCCTAAACCGTATAATGGTTTAGGGCTCAGGGTTCAGGCTTCAGTCTTGAACTTCATCACCACCATGCATCAAGCGACCCAAGCTCGTTTCCTGAAGAGCGGGTACCCTGAACTTGGGGAAAGCCCTCAGGGTTTACTGTTTTGGGTTTGGGGGCTAAGTATGAACGGTTAAAGGTTGCAGGTTTATACTAGAAACAGGCATACCCATAAGACGCATAAGACTAAAGAAAAAGTGGGCAATGCTCGAAAGCAGAGCGAAATTGGGCCTGTGGATTTCTCCAGGATCTTGCATCCAGGGCTTATTCTTCAGATTACTTGGAGGATCATGGGACTTAGTAAGTCAGGTTATAAGTACCTTAATTGGGGTTATAAGTAGTTATAAGTACAGTTACCCTAATTATAACCCTAGTTACCAAATCCCATGAACCTTTAAGTAAGTATGCCTCACGGTAGCGATGCTGGCCAGCGGCCTAGGAACCCTGAACCGGGGAGAAAGGCAGACTAAACTCCAAAGCCAGAGGTTCGCTCATGCGCCTCAGGGAAGAGAGGGCTCTAACATAATGAGTAGATATCAGGGTTTGTATTCTACAGATCCCTACAAAAACGACCGCCACCCCGCCCTACCCTACCGTCTCCCACCCTAACCTAACCTACCCTACCCCACCTCAATTGCAACGAGCCCAAGCGTAAAAAGTAGTCACAAGACATGGAGAGGTCGGGGGCTACGAGACTTGTGGTGACTCCACCTCAGCTGGCGACGCAGCCGCCGCAGGCACATCACCAAGGGTTTCGGGCTGAGGCTGTGGGCTTCAAGGAGTCGTTGCTTCCCTCAGTCTTAGCAGAGAGTAGGCACCAGCAGTACTGATGGCACCATCGGTCTCAGTTTTTACGCTTGGCATAAAGGTGACAAGATGATGAGTGCTCGAAGAACCCATCTCTTGTTCTTAGCTTCTTGTCGTATGCTTGTACAGACCAGCCAGGAATACTGGAAGTTTTTGGCTGTGGCAAACATCTTCCGGATTCGCCATCGTCAGCACTGCATCCCTCTTCAACTTGTCAGTCATGCAGCCAGAATGTTCCAACTTGCGGAGAGCACTGCCAGGAGTGGCCGTGGGAATGCCACTGAGCCTGGGCTGTCGAATGGACACACTTTGGGGAATAGCAAAAGCC
This sequence comes from Symbiodinium sp. CCMP2592, assembly GCA_905221615.1. NCBI lineage: Eukaryota > Dinophyceae > Suessiales > Symbiodiniaceae > Symbiodinium > Symbiodinium sp. CCMP2592. Next base: position 191,732 of record CAJNDT010000078.1, read on the forward strand.
ATGTTCGGAGATGCCCATGCAGGGAAGCTCGCACCGCTCCTGTACCTCCTAAGTCCTCCTCCTTCTACTACTACAGCTGCTACCACCACCACCTACTTCGACTACTTCCACTACGCCTACTACTACTAATACTACTACTGCTACTACTACTACTACTACTACGACTACTACTACTACTACTACTACTACTACTACTACTGCTGCTACTGCTAATTACTGCCACTGCTACTGCTGCTGCTGCTGCTGCTGCCACTGCAACTGCCACTTCTGTGAAGCTATAAACCCGAAACCCTCCAAGGAAGTGGGATCCCTTTGGCCGGGACGGCGCAGGGCGGCGCCAAGAGGGGAGCCGCAGCTCGTGGCCACTCCGACTTCTTAGAATTTGCTGTCAGGGTTTAATGGAGCTTTACGGGATTTTAGCGGTTTATCGCTGAGTTCTCTATCGAAAGATGGGGGGTGTCGCAGAGTGTTGTTTTCACAATTGGGTTCCCTTTAAACTGAACAATACTTGTAGGACAAGTGGACCGCTATTTGAAGTGTCTACCCGGGACTTGGTTTTGGGTCTTTCAGGTCAGTAGGCTTCAGTGGCAAGGGACTGCGGCTTAAGATTTCGACCTCAAGAGATCAGGCATGGCAGTGGGTGTGGGGCAAAGTCGCGATGGCAATCGCGATGATGCCACAATGTTCCAGCAGCAACAAGTATATACTGTAATATACTGGAGATGAGAGAACCGGTTGCAATGCAGTGTTCAGATGAAGAATAATTGATGGGATGAACGAAACGGCACTTTGTGGAATGAAAAGGAATGGAACAGAATGAATTGCATAGCAACGAGTTCAATGAACGAAACAAACGAATGCATGCCTTAACGAATATATGATTGGTTGAGTGGGCGGATGAATGCATGATCACATGCATGAAGGAAGGAAGGAAGGAAGGAAAGAACAGAATGAAAGAATGCAAACATGGATGAGCAATGCATGGATGATTGGAAGCAGGAAGGAACGAATGAGTGCTATGCAGTGAAAGATCGAACCAATGACCCAACCAGTCAGTCAATCAGTGAATGAATTAATGGTTCAATCAATCGAACATTCCATCCGAGAGAGAGCGAGGGAGGGAGGGAGGGAGTTACTTCTTTGCCGAACGATGTGACGAAACGGTAGGTTCGTTCGGCTTTTGGAGGCATTCGGCTTTGGGACTTGTGGTTCGAGGGATCTGATGGGAACGAGTGTTGGGGTCTGATAGGGCTGCAACTTTTTGAGAAGGTTCAGGTTGATCTCCGGGATATTAAACTGCTGAGTGTCCAGTCTGCCTTGGCTTTCGGACATCTCATATGTCCGAGCTTAGGGTCTGGAGTCTAGGGTTTTATCAACCGGTCGTGCAACGGCCAGCCAGGACGCCAGAGACCCTGGCGACCTACCTGAAGGCACACAGCCACATGTAGTTTTCGAAGCCACGAGACCTTCTACATGGACGGCATAGGACCTGAAGACTGACATGACTTAGGGTTTTGTTTGCTTTCGGGTTTTGCATGCTTGGGTTTCCCTCACGGGGTACTTGTGCTGAAAACCTTACTCGTCATTGGTTGAGACTGCATCATCGGCTGATTCTCGTGGTGTTTTCAAAGTTCACGAAGGGTCGTCGAAATGCCTCTAAAAGGACGTGTCATGCTCAGCCGCTCCTTGCCCACCTCCTACTGCAGGTCGCCAGAAAAAAATAAGCAAGAGGACGAGACCCTAGCATAAACCCATGACGACCCAAGCTCTGCAGACCCTAAAGCCCCTACCCTAATCCCCTAAAGTTCCGAAAGCTCATGCCGCAAAGGTTAGGCCCTGAAGCGCAACCGAGTCCTTCCTGTGCCACTTTCCATGTAGTGCTTCAGGGCAGATCGAGAGCTTTTAGGGCTTCAGGGTTTCAGCCTTTAGGGATAAAGGCTTCTGGGGTTGAGCGGTTTCTAGATTACTTTGGCTTCAAGGGTTAAGATCTATGGATTTACCATGGCGGTTTCGGGCTCAGGGATCCTCGATACTAGTTACGTGTGATCTTATGTGTTTCTTGTTTCCAGGATCCTGCTCCTTTTTCAAAAGTATTTTGAAAGCACGAGATGACACAACGGATAACCTGCCCGACATGATTGCAGGCCCGAAAGTAGAAACTCCGACACCTCAAGCTTGTAGTAGAATATACCCCAAAACCCTATTCTAATTAGTTAGGGCCCTACATGAATCTTCAAGCACAGGGAGTGGCGGTGCAGATTGATGACAACCTGAGTCATGGTCGGCTGCCTCAGCCTCAGATGGGGATTCAGCCTGCTATCACATGGGAGTTTCCGAAAATAAGGGGTACCTTATTTTGGGGGTCCTTATAATAAGGATCCTACTAATTAGGGTACTATACTAGGGTCCCCTATTTTCGGAAACTCCCACATAAGTAGAGCCAAGATTTGAAACGTTCAGTAAACTTCCCTGAAACCTAGACCCAATTTGGGCTTGAGACGTGACCCTGAAGCTGCACCGGGTGCCTCGACTAGAGGATGAGGAGCAAGTGAGTAGTCGAAAGTTGAAGCTGCTCATGCCCTTGAAAAGCATTGTGATTGCCTACTATAGGGGCCTTAATAATTACCTATACTATTTTGGGGGTTCCTGATTATACTTTATAGTATAATGGGCCCCAAAACCCTATTCTAATTATCAAGCCCCTATACTAGCTATAGCCTCGCGGACACACTCTCCCCCTCCTCGTAGACTCATTTCCTAGTCGCAGGAATCGTTCGATCAGGCTGAAATTTGGAAGGACCCCGGCATGAATTGTGCTAGCAGGCCTTGGGATATAAGGCTTCATGTCCATCATTTTTAATGGGGAAAGACATAGCCATCGTTACAACATCATCATTACCGTCAAAAGCCGCATCTCCGTCTTCATGACCGTCATCATCGTCGTCAGCACCCATCAGCAGCAGTAGCAGCATGTGCACCATCGCCACTTCAAAGTCTCCACATACCCCCACCATCCTCCTGCTCCTCATCATCGTCGTCATGATCATCAGTATTACATCATTACAGTCATCGACATCATGGTCGTCGTCGCTGCGGTCGTCGTCAGCAGCTGCAGCAGCCACAGACGCAGCAGCAGCGGCATCCATGTCGGCATAATCGTTATCGTGATCGTCGCTTTGACTACCGTCGTTGTCATCGGTGCCGTCGTCACAGCTTTGCAGCTTGCCAGCTCTTCGTCATCTCCTGCTTCGTAACCATCGTCCTGAACAGCCCAAACCTCGATTGCATCTTTTTCCCCAGCTTGTTGCTGTCTTTGCATCAGGGAAGTCAAGACCTCAGCAAGAGTAAGTAGAACACAAGCACTTGTCGCCGCAATCCTCATCATCCTGACCGCACGTCCTGTGGCAGCTTTTAGTGACGGTCCCGAAGTGTATTCGGATTGTCGTGCTGGACTACGTATTCTAGATTGACTAGATATTGGGTTTGGGGGGGATAAGGATTACCCCAGGCAATGCTCAAGTTCCATACAAACTCTCAACTATCCCTACACCCGAAACCCAAACCCTCAATTTAGAGGTTTCAGGAAATGGTGAATCCCAAAGCCTCATCAAAAGTAAAAGTGTTGCATTGAAGCTCTTCTGTTTGACTCTCTTAATAATGTCCTGCCCGAAACCCCGAACCCTAAACCCTGGGTCCTTCCCTATGGGGATCTTCGGAAAGCAAACATACCTTCTGGCCGGAAAAGAGGGGCTTAAAACGAAAAACGTGGGTGCGGCGTGCTTTCAGGCCGACACCCGATCGGCTCGATGCATTCGTCTCCCGGCTGGTCAAAGCCTCAGGGACAGCCCTTTTGGAGTTTGCTAGGATTTAGGGAGTTTGGGGCCTACAGCTTATGGGGCTTCGGGTCAGCTTCGGGCTTTCATGTTTTCTGCTTCCAGGATCTAAGTAGGAGTGACAGAATTATAGTACTTTCTGAGCTTTTTCTGCTTATAGACCTTCTTACAAACCCTTAGGCAATCCCAAATCCTCCAAGGAGGGTTCATCGATGTCTGATGATGACGTAGCTCTTCTGGTTCTCCACCAGCCAGTCTGTGATTCTCCAGGCCCATGATAAACCCCAAGGCTGAGGCCCATACCCATATGGGTGGTTATCTAAAATTATGGTTCCTTTTTGAGTACCCTAAATAGAAGGTGCCGGATTATAATAGGGACCCAAAAAGGGACCATAAATTTTGACAACCATCCATATGGACTATTCCGGAAGGCTCATCTCCTTAGCTTGTCTGAAGCACAAAGTGCGCCGACTGAAATGTCCACTTATGCTGTGCAGGTGGCACGGCACTTTGCTTCGCGAAATCCCAAAAGGGTTTTATAGACGGTTGTGTAGGATTCTACCGGGGGGGGGGGGGTGTTAGGTTTTTTAACGGGGTTAGGGGTTCCAGAAAGGGTTACATGGCTTCACGAGGGGCTCTGTGTTAGGGGTGTTCGTCCCTGCGTTGGTCTGGTTGTGAGTATTGTCAGGCGCACTGTTTGCTATAATCATACCGCTAAACAAAATGCCATTAATACGAATAATGAGCAACATAACGCTCATACTTCAAATAGCAGTTATCCGTCTCACCATCTTCATAAAAATGTTAAGAATACTAACCACAACAGCAACAACAACCACAACCACAAACACAACAACAACAGCTCCAACAACAACGCCAGCAGCAGCAGCAACAACAACAACAACAACAGCACTAACAAACGTTGTGATAACAGTGATTGGCTACAAATAGTTATACCAACAGAATCTAAAAATACACATAGCAGTAGCCATAATCATAACAAGGATAGCAACAATAATACTAGCAAGAGTGTAATAATGAGAAGAGGAACTGTAACAATAATCAGTATCAGTACTATCACTGTGACTTAGGGGTACTTAGAAATACTTTTTAATTTTTGGTTATTATAATCCCTAAGAAACAGCTAAAATTATAGTTTTTGCTAGGTGAGCTGTGTTGGTGTTTTGGGGTGTGCAGGTCGCCCATTCGCAGAGGCAGCTCAAGCATGCGCCCAGAAAGGCCCAGGGTTTTTGTGGGTCCTAAAGCGGCCCCCATCTGATTAACTCGAAGAGGGTTTGGGAGGAAAATGTAGCGTAATAGTTCAAATGAGGAACTTGAAGGGACAATCAAGGGGGCTGCAGGGCAGGATAATCATTGGGTGTTGCAGGGTTTTGTTGTTGTCGTTGCATCTCAGCTTGCTCGTCTGGTGCGTGAAAGAATCAAAAAAGTCTTTGCATGGTTGTTCTAAGAGTGTGTAGGGCTGTACAAGGAGCTTTCCCTGGGAATCAAAATAGCCCCAAAGCCTTGTATATTTTGGTCTTTGGGCCCAAAAGCCTTAATATATGAGTCCTTAGGTGCCTAGGTTGATGATATAAATCCTGCATTACCCATAATAAGGAATATACCATAATTCCCACAGTTTAGGGTCCTTAAGGTAATGCAGGATTTGTATCATCAACCGTAGTAAGGTCCTTTAGGCTTCCGGAGGTCCAGGGGTCCAGTGTTCAAGGTGCAGGACTGGGTGGTCAAGGGTTTGGGGGGTGCAGGTGGGGTCTTAGTTGCGGGTTTGTGGCTTCGGATCAGTAAAGAAGGACATGGTGCGTTGCTTTCAACCGTGGGGGCCGAGGAGGAAGGGTTTTGGGAAAGTTTTTCGGAAAGCTTTGCAGTTCAAGTGCTTTGGGGAAATCTGGGGTCAGGTCTGCTTTTTCTGGGCCTTATGAGCATTTTTCAGGCAGTGTCTAGCCAGAGTCCAGACCCCGACAAGGAGCCAAAGATCAATACCCAAACAAAGCCCTACATACATATGTCGGTAGCCCCTTTGATCTCAGAACGCTCAGGCCCGAAACCTCGGCAAAGTCTTAAACCTCCCAGCCACAAGTGCAAATTCTCAATCCTAAAGCCTGCGTCCTAAGCTGCCAAGCCTGATTGCTGCCTTGATTCCTGAACTCTCACCTATGAGCTCCCTTCGGGGAGCACCCCAATACTTATAACCTAAACCGCCAAGCCCTAAACCCGAACTACCCCAAATAGTTGTAGCCCCAAAACCCAAACCCTAAAGCCCTAAAGCTAAAACCCGAACCCTACCCCGAATAGTTGTAGCCCTAAAACCTAAAGCCCTAAAGCTACAACTCGAACCCTACCCCCAAATAGTTGAAGCCTACGTCAGGTGCGGCATCAGCTGCATGCGACCTTCACTCTTCGCTTCCAGACCTTCTGGAACTTTACACACAACCGCAAGGCAGGAGGAGTTTAGGGTTGGGGGTTCAGAGTTTAGGGTTAAGGCTTTAGGGTTTAGGGTTTCGGGTTCAGAGTCCCGGGTTTAGGGTTCAGAGTGTAGGGTTTAGGGTTTCGGGTTGAGGGCAGAAGGGGGGTTTCCCTGCGGGCTGAGGGCGTTCGTAGATGTATGCTTCATGTGTTTGGTGAGCTATGAGACATAGGGGGCTGGGTAGGCGACCCGAGTGGCTGTACGTATGCTGTACAGGTTGGAAAGCACTAAGTGCGCAAGCCTGCGTTGGTTTGCCCAGCCGGAGAACTTCCAAAAACAAACGAAAAGTCAAAAAGTCGAAAAGTTTTCAACTTTTCGTGTTTTCGGGTACTTTTCGGGATCGCGTGTGACTTTCGGACTTTTCGTTACTTTTCGTGTTTTCGGGTACTTTTCGGGATCGTGTGTGACTTTTCGGACTTTTCGACTTTTCGTGTTTTTGGGTACTTTTCGGGATCGCGTGTGACTTTTCGGACTTTTCGGACTTTTCGTGACGTTTCAACTTTTCGTGTCTGCCGTACTTTTCGCGACTTTTCGCGATTTTTCGATTTTTCGCATTGTTTATACTTTTCAGAATTATGTGAAATGGCTATGACATTTCAGACTTTTCGACTTTTCATGTTTGTTTATATTGTTTGCGACTTTTTGACCTTTCGAGTTATCCCGTGTTTTGATGTTTTCAGAAATTCCACGATTTCATTTATAAAGCAAATGTACAGTATATTTACATGCAAAGTTAACATACTAGATAGGCTCGACTGTGTATACTGTACTCTTTATAGACATACACGATATGTACTGTATATTTACATGTAGCCTTGCTGTGTATACTGTACTCTTTATATACATACAGGCTATGTACCATATATTTACATGTAGCCTTATACTGTATATGCTATATATATATATATATGGTATATTGTGTATGCATATGTAGATACATGTTGAAGTTGTGACATAGGAAAAATCAGAGTTGCATGTTTGTATATAGAAATGTTTACATGCAGATACATACAGACATTGCATATGCTTTGTATATGTATATACACACATACATACACATATATGCATGTGTATATATATATATATGTGTGTATATATATATATATATGTGTGTGTGTATACCTATATATATATATATATGTATATGCCCGTACATCTTTATCTGTATATATATATGCACATACATATATACATAGAGTACATGTACCTGATATTCACACATAACGCTTAGATACTAGCTAGACTGTGTGTACCCTACATTCTTCTAGACGTTGCTGTGTATGGGTGTGTATCTATGTATGTACGTAGAAATATATATGCATGTATATATTGATATACATACATTCAGTTTACCTATGCCACAACGACAACAACAACAACAACGTGTATGTGCATATGCATATGCAGTATATGCTATATATGTGTATATCATATACAGTATAGACAACATTTAGATGCTATATTGAAATATATGGTACATCTAGTATATGTATATACATATATGTGTATTCTCAGCAGTAGTTCTGGTAGTAGTTCTAGAAGTAGTAGTTGTTGTTGTCGTCGTCGTCCTACTACGAATATGTAGATATGGTCTATGTAGCATGTACTCCGAGTATTGTATGCATATCCTTCAGAGCAAGCAAACTTCAACTATAGACATTGCCTGGCAGCTCTCATCCCAGTCGCCTGGGCTTACCTGGACACAGCATCTGCGGAGTGGCGGAAGATTGAGGACGTGCGGAGCCGTGGGACTGAGGTCACCAAAAAGCTTGCCAGGTGCTTTGCATGGTGGCTTTGTGTGGCACCGTCCATCCTGCTCATGACTTTCAGACTTGCATACTGCTTTCGGGCCTGCTCGCTTCTAGGCCTGATTTGCTTTTGGCTTTCGCTGCTTGACGTGCTTCTTTTACTTTTTGACTTTTAGACTTTTCGCGTTTTCGGTACTTTTCGCGACTTTTCGGTATTTTTCAACTTTTCGACTTTTCGACTTTTCACGTGTTCGGTACTTTTCGCGTGTTCTGTACTTTTCGCAACTTTTCTGGATTTTTGCGACTTTTCCACTTTTCGACTTTTCAACTTTTCGCATACAAGCCTTCGCTTTTCAACTTTTCGACTTTTCGGCTTTTCGCGTTCCGTTTGGCATTCTCCACCTATCCGCGCCCACAGCCATTCGCAAACACAGTATCGGGAAAGCATGTTATGTATGAGTATTGTCCAGGGGGTGTCGTAGGCTAACCTACGTGGGGCTCTTGTATACAGGGACCTTACTCAATTGAATTTGTTTGGCGGTAGGCATCCTGAAGACTATTGTTGTTAATCATTCAGTCCCCAGATCGTTTCCGCTGGCTTCCTGCGAGGTGCGGAGCATAACTCCCGATGATTTGAAAACGATTCTGACCACGCTGGTGGAGGCCGGCTCACGAGAAGGGTTGCGACTAACTGCGAGCTCTGGACTCTATGGGGTTGCGGAAGGGTCTATGACATCTCCAGGGTTTGCAAAAGGGCTTTGCAAAGGGTCATGGGTAGTTGACTTCACCATGAAGCAGCTCCGCTCTTTAGCTATCGAGTTGCGGAAGGGTTTATGAGATCTCCGGGGCTGCAATATGGATTTGTAGAGCGTCATGGGTAGTTACAAATAGGTTTCAACGTGAAGCAGCTCCGCAGTGATGCTTATTTTCTTGCATTCCGGTGATTATGACCCGGGACCGTAAGCCGCATGATAGGATCCTTGTAGAGGTTCCATCGTTTAGATCCTTTAGGAGGTCTGGGTAGTTGTATTGATCCATGTGTGTCTCCATGTTTTACGGTTTCAGGCGATATGTGGTTCAAGCCGAAATGTGTTATCGTACAGGAAGCAGCCAACGAGGACACACTTAACACGCAAAGATCCGGCATGAGCCCGCAAGCAACAGAACCCTTCATCAACCTCCACATGCCCCTAAATCTCAAAGACCTGGACCCCGCTGGCTTTCCAAATCCTTCGCAAGGCGTTTGGAAACCCCATACCCTGTGTAGACCCCATTCTGAACTCTACACCCTCTACCCTAAAGTCTCGAAAGCTCTAAACCCCCACATCCCGAAAGCCTGCACGCCCCTCCCGTTTTGTTGCCCAGAATTTGTCGAACTCCGACTGGGCCACGAGCGTCGACCAGCCGCTCGCGCAGCCGTAACCTGAGCTCTTCTCCGGAGTTTTGGGTTAAAGGGCATTCGGGGTCGAGGGGTTTTTAGGGCTTAGGGTTTTAGGGTTCAGGGTCTCAAGTTTAGGGTTTTAGGGTTTAGGGGTATAAGGACTTCGGAGCTTTAGGGGTTCAGGAGTTTAGGGTTTTGGCGCTTCAGGGGTTCAGGGCTTTACGGCATCAGGAGGTTTACCTCATTCCGTCATCTTGAACCCTGGGGCTTGGGGTTTAAGATGTGGGACCTTGATACAGTAGAAGCCAGAAAGTTGGAATATCATTATCGTAACCCCTTTAAGGTAAATTATAAGGTATCCTACCATTAATCCATATTCCAACTTTCTGGCTTTTACCTTAAGGGCGTTGCACAAGGATTTTGCTGGGTTGAGCCCCGAGACGGGCGTAGGATCTCAGTAAGTAGCGATTGTTTGCACGGTTCAAACTCTAAACCCGGCTCTCTGCATCAGGCCGAAGCCACTGCGTTACTACTCCTACGGCCAGGTCCAGTTCATTCTTGGGTTGCCGGGATGATCGTTTGGGGTTCCAGGAAGGGCGTTTTGGGTTTCGGGTGTTTGGGATCGGTGATAATATTTGCGTTGTCATGTCTTGTCGGGTTGAGGTTCTTGGTTTGAATGAGGGTTTGGGAGCTTCAGGGGTTTAGGGTTTTAGGGTTTATAGGGTTTAGGGTTTATAGGGTTTAGGGTTTAGGGTTTAGGGTTTATAGGGTTTTAGGGTTTTAGGGTTTAGAGTTTTAGGGTTTAGGGTTTAGGGTTTAGGGTGGCTTAGAGTTTCATATTAAGATTTCGGGCTTCGGCGAACCCTTCACGGCCCGCCCGGAAAGGCAAAGGCCTTGAGACAGGACGCAGGGAGCGTTCGGGGAGTTCTGCACTCGGGGAGTCTCTTCCACCAAAACACTTCGCGAAACAATTAGCTTACCTTTGGTTAGTAGGGAATGGAGGAATGGGGTACAAGTATCTACTGCTACCATTCTTCCATTCCCCACTAACCTAAGGTAAGAGAGTGGACCCTGTAGTCCAAGGACTCAAGGATATCGAACGGTAGGATAAAGGTGGTGGGATCAAGGAGCCCTTGTATAAGGACTTAATGTATATGGGATACCCCAACCTACCTTCATCCCGCCATTGGTGCTCTTTGAGAAAAGTACCCGTGCAACCCCTCTTCCAGTGCCTTAAAGTGTAGTTTGGGTTTGAGGTTTTCGGGGATTGGAATGCAAGGGTTTAGGGTTTTGGGGGTTGAGGGTTTCTTTTGCTCGCAGGCTCCGACTTCAGAGCCGTAGAAAGTATTGGCGGCCGGAGGTGATCCGCCCTGGTCCTATCGAGAGCGCATGACCGTGCGGGGCTAGGCCAGCTCGGGAAAAGAAGGTCTTGAGTCTTTGGTGTTTCAATATGGTCTCCTCAATAATTACCTAATAGTATCTTGTGCGCTCGTTGTTATGATAGTAATTGTATAACATACCGCAAAACCCTAATTATTAAGGCCCCTATATTTACGGTTTGAGACTGTTGGGAGGTCTTGGGAGTTCAGGGTTTAGCGTGTCAGCTGTTGTTTGGGGTGAGAGGGGCCTTGGGAGGTTTAGGGTTTAGGGTTTGGGGTTTAGGGTTTTGGGTATTTAGGGTGTAGGGTTTTGGGTTTAGGGTTTAGGGTTTTGGGTTTAGGGTTTTGGGTTTAGGGTTTCTACAAAGTCCTGCCCTTGAGAAACTCCGAGAAAAGATTCGAGAGACATTGACATCAAGCATGCGTTAGGGAGTCCCCGATCTTGCGAAGTTCTGGAAACATGGCTCTGCAAAACTTCCGCGAAGCTGTCGCGAAAGTAAAGTTTTTCTTCGCCAACAAGTATTTCCAGGATGAAGGAATTTAGCTCAAAGGCCATGTAGGCCTGGATGGCTGGTGTGTAACTGTATCCCCTTATCGTCCTGATATTAGCACGCATGATATACCCCAGAACATCCCAAAACCCTCTTCTGCAGATTATCGCCCGTCTGCAGGCTTGCAGGATGTACGCTACAAGTTGTGGCTTTCGGGTTCTCGCGATGTTTGGGTTCATCTCCGAAGAAACAGCCCTACATTGGCCCCACATATGCAGCATTATGTAGCCCTGCAACCTGACAGGAGCTAACAATAGCATTCATATTGATATCAAGACCAATCAAAATGCGACCAACAATGGAATGTCAGGAACTTGGGGAGACACCAGAAAGTGTGGCACTTCGTATTAGCTAAGCTTGGCATCGTCATCATGGTTTCGGGGTAGTGGAAACAGAACAGCAGGAGCGAAAGGAATGGCAAAAACAAGACTTGCCCCTATCATCATAGTAACAACGGCATGTGTAATGTGTAATTGTAGTCTGTCACGATATCCATAAGATGCAAGCACAGAAGAAGCCCAAGCTTCAAACTGTAGGCCAAACAAGTCCTGAGTTCATCTCTAGCCGCAAACGCATTCTGAAGGTGTGCTCGTCTTCTAAGAGAACAGCCCATGCCCTTGAGACGGGCACGGATTCTCTCAGCAGTGGCACCCCTCACAATGAGTTTGGGTTCAGAGGTGCAGCTTGAGGATTCACGACAGATGGTCTCCTCTAGGTTCTGACCCTCAAGCCCAGTATTTACCCTGAATCAAAGAACACCAAACCTTTCATCAGACACCTGAACCCCAAAAAGTTCCCAAAACCGAAACCGCCTAAACCCACGGTCCGACATCCCGCTGAAGCCGTACACCTCAAATCAAGAATCACACGCGCTAACCAGGATGTTAACTATTTTGAGGCGTGAAAACTTGGTCCTTCGCAATGCATCCCAAGGGGCCGGAAGTCTAAGTCCGAGAGCTCAAGAAAGAAATACGGTTGATGATATAAATCCTGCTTTACCTTAAGGGCCCTAAGGTATGGGACTTATGGTACATTCCTTACTACGGGTAATGCAGGATTTATATCATCAACCGTAGCAGCGGTGAGCTTTTGCCCAGGGGCTTCTGAGGGTTAGATACTTGGATGGGCCCAGACCTTCCAAAACCCCTTAATTAAGGAATATACCTTAAATCATATTAGGGATCCTATTATAATTTAAGGTATACTCCTTAATTAAGGGATTTTGGAAGGTCTGGGGGCTCAGATAATACAGTAGAGCTTAGAGGTTACGGTTCAGGGTTATGGGCTGAGGATGCTTCGCGTTTGGTTCCTAGGGTTGAGGGTGTCGGATATGCTGTGGGGTTTGGGTGTGCGCTGGTTGAGATTCGAGTCTTCAGCAAAAGCTTGCCGTGAGGAGGATAGCCATGTCTGAGGAATGCCCGTTGCCCGAAGCCAGGATAGCTCCCCGAACGCGCCGAAGGCGTTGGATTTCCGAAGGTGCTTAGCATCCTGTTGCATGTTGCAGGCAGGATGCCACAAGAAAATGCCCTGTAGTTGACCAGGGCTTTTGGGTTCAGGATGTTTACAGCTCGAGTCCCGACCAACCTCAGGTGGGAAAACTTCGCACATATGTATGATCCTTTGTAAAAAAGTATGTATAGTACACACGTACTACGAAGCCGGCCCAAAACCTTGCAACCACTGCATATACTTCATATGCAATAAAGGCCCGGACTTTCGATCTTTGTCGATAGTATGATTGCAAGAGGGGTTGCTTGGTCCGGTTGTGGTGTGGTAGATAGGGCTGCTTAGGAATATCGGGCTCTACATTTGTGTGCTGTCCTTATGGCGATACGAGTAACGAAATTCGACCTCTTGCCATGCTTCAAGCTTTCACGCAACAGGTTCCTTTCGGATTTAGGATTTTCGAAAGCCGCCGGTATTAAACATGCACCTCAACTCGAGACCTACAACCTGATAAGTCTTGCTGGGGCTCCGATGAATTCCACCTCGCAGCTTAACTTAGCATTCAAAGTTGAGAGGCTCGTGCTGCTCGGGTTCATGTGTCTCACTCTAGACTCTAGCACCGTGCTTCAAAGACCTCACTTGACCCAGGTACCTAGACTAAGCCCCTGGACAGCCTTTCTGAAGCTTCAGCAGTTTGGATTCTAGGACTTTGAGGGTTTAGGGTAGAATTCCCGGGCACCTGCAGTAGGCCCTGGATAGAGCCAGGTTCCCTGACGAACGGAAGCTTGAAGGGAAAGAGACGTTTAGGGCACAGTAGAGGAGGTTGAGGGTCTGAGGGTTTCCAGATTCGTTTTTACAAGTTAGGCTTTAGGGCGACCTTGAAATGTTGAAAGCAGTGATGGTGGCGATGAGCATGATGATGATGGTGATGATGATGATTCTGGTGGTGATGACGATGATGATGGTGATGATGATGTTGATGCTGATGATGACGGCGATGACGACGGAGATGGCGACGATGGCGATGCCGATGACTATGAGGAGTAGGAGAAGGATAAGGCGGGACGAGAAAGATCAAGATGCCAACGATCAGGACGTCAAAGAATGATGTTGATGATGATGATGATGATGATGAGGGTGCCGGTGGTGGTTGTTTTTGTGATGATGATGACGATGATGACGGTGATGATGATCGCTTTTCTCGCGGTGATGGATATGTTGATGAATGATGGCCGCGCGGTGCATATTGAAAAACACTGCCGCAGGGGATATCAAGACGATGACAGTGATGAGGATTGGGGTTTCGACGGTGTCGGCACTGATAGAAATGAGGGGTCGTAGTGATGATGGGGAGGAGGATAGGACATGGGTTCCCGCCAATATTATATTAATTGCATTGTGTTGGCGGTGCCAGGAGCTGCCGTCGAGTTTTTTCGTTAAGCAGAGCTTCCAATTGTCACAGGGTTTCTGGTAGGCTGCGCGGAAGTGAGACACCTGGTGCTCCGCCCCTTCTATTTCGGGAGCATCTTATCTAGGCACCTGAATAATTCGCTTCCCCCATATTATAGCCCCCCTAAGACTGAAATCTCCGCTCCCCCGAATTTTGCGGCTTCGGGCCCGCCATTGAAAGTTAATCAAAAACACTGTGGTAGGATTGTATGAGTTTTTAATAAAGCCAAGATTACAGTAGTACCAAACCGAAAGGACCCGGGTTTTAGGTTTGAGGGGTTTAGGGTTTTAGGGTTTAAGGCTCGGGTACTACTAAACCGCTCTACAGTTGGAACGGCCGCGTGATTCCCGGTCGGTGTGCCATCTTTGTCAATAGTCATCTACTTACCTTCTATGCAACCCACACCCGGATGCCCAAAACCTCCTCTGAGTTTCAAACCAGGGCTCCCGAAATCAGTTTCGATAGAAGAGGATGGAGACGGTTTAACATTAGTGGGAACCGATTAGCTAGACAAGGGCCTCGAGCGGGGATTCATGCTAAAACGATCATCGGGATCACTAAGGCTAGATAGTCAGGCCCCGGCGTTGGAGTTCAGGGTTCGAGATGTTTGTTTTCTCGGCTGCTTGTGTGTGTGTGGGGAGTTGGTTGACCAGGGTCTAGGATTCTATGGATTCTGTGCCTCAGCTTTGCAAAGGCAGTCCGTAAGTTAGTGCCTTTGCAGGTTCCAGCTGCGCTTCATGTCATGCAATGTCCATCACTACCGAAGCTAAGGAGCTGCAGTGGCAATGGAGAATGTCTTGATCACATGTGATGTTGGGGCGTAGACGGAGACCAGGTGGCCTACCCGCGTTGCTCTTCACTTGCTCGTGTTTTGGCTAGAGATTGCTCGTGCTCCTGGTGGCTCTTCCAAGCTTCTCAGACCTGATTTCTTCAAACCACCACCCCAGATCCTGCACCGTGTATCGATGATGTCCGCAGCGAGGGGTCATGGACTTGGAGCGTGCCGAAGACAGGCATTTTGAAGGCGCTGACTTTCATTTAACCCCCTAAGCGACTTAATTCAGAAGTAAGGGCTCGGGTTTAGCTTGAACTTCTTGAGTCGGGTCGCTCACGTTTCCCTTTGGCGTGGAAGTTGGGTTCCCTTCGTCTCACTCGAATGTGAGTAGTCTTTGCAGCTGGACCGGCCCCGATCTTTCGGTTCAGAGCCCCCAACTTGGAAGTTTAGTTCGATGCATCAAGCCTTTTGGGTGGCTTCCGTTTAGGGCTCAAGAAAGCATGCGGCCCGCCATCTGAAGGTTTAGGGTTCAGGGTTTAGTCGGAGATAAGGCCACCAGGATCACCGAAAGCTGGACCAAGCTTTCCGATGCAATTGCAAGTGTGTGGCCAGGTTGGCGATGAGGTCCGTGACTAGTGGCATCTTCCTATTGGAGAACACTTGCCAACATGATATCCTAACTGACTCGTGAGATGATTCTTCGTGCCTCTGTCTTTTGCTAACTCCCTCTCCGTCTCCTTCTCCCTGTCTCTCTCTCTCTCTCTCTCTCTCGCTCTCTTTTTCCATCTACCAGGTCTTCTGTCCGTCTATCTATCTACCTACCTATCTTGCCACTCAGCAACCGGAGGTTCCACGAACCCGAGTGTCGTTTCGTGTGGGCCTCTTGCGGGCTTTAGCCGCCGCGCAGCCGTAAACTGGCCCGGACCCCTCCTCAAACGTTATCTTAGCATTGCACAAGACTATAGTATATTCTTATTATACGATGACTATTGCAACGATTGTTGGTACTTATTACTATTGCTTGTGTGTAGGCTTAGTTTTAGTCTTATTCTTACTACCGTTCAGCGCCGCAACCCACCTGGCTGGCCCTTTGGTGCCGCAAGAAAGTTCACCGAGCCAGGGTGCTCGTGGAGACTGAGCCGTTTAAGGTTTACGCTTGGAGGCTTGTCAGGGTTTTGGGTATAGGTTTTAAAATTTAGGGCTTAGGCTGCAGCTTAACACTTTGGAGTTTTAGGGCTTCGGGGTGGGAGTTTAAGTAGGCTGTGGGCTTAGGCACTGATTTAGAGCTTGGGGTGTGGGGTCTTCAGGCCGAGGTAAAGCGCTTAGGGCTTTCAGGGTTAGGGTTCAGGCAAAGGTGGGCATTTAAGTAAGGGTTTGGGGTGCTCAGGATTCTGATTGTTCCTCTAAGTACAATGAGTACAAGTGCGACCGGTATTTCTTTGCAAGGGCAGTTGAGGGATCTCGGGGGTTGCTCGAAAATGTTGGTAGAGGGTTGAGGGTCCTCTTCTAAATGGGTGTTTTTGAAGTACCTACCTGCAAGTAGGCTCTATGCAAAAGGGGGCCCTGCAAGAGCTAACCCGACGTTGGCAGCGAGCTCGACTCTGCGATATTTGCACCCGCTCATGCTATCTCTGAGCATTGGAATCGAAGACCAGAAGCAATCCTGCAATCATGAGGACCCTTTCGGGGGGTATGGGGGCCTTAATACCTATAATAAGGACTGAACTAAGGCCTCTTTAAGGAAGTATAGTTCCCTACCCCCCTCCTCCCCCCAAGGATCCCTGTGATGCAAGGCGAAATGAGTCGCCTTTCGTTTTTTGCTCTCAGAAGTTTAGGGCCCAATGTGCACTGATACATTTTTTTGATTGTAGAAGGTGCTGCTGGGGTTTTTCCGTGGCTAAACTGAGCTTTGGAGTACCATACATTAATACTTTTCTGAAACGCCCGGTAAATGATCCCATCTAGTTAGCTTGACGATGACCTGCTGCCGGAAACCTCGTTTCAACGACAGCGCAGGGTGCTCTGGTCGATTTTGTTTCACCGTTAGCGAGGGCTCACTGGGCTCTCCGGAAGATGGCTCTGCCCAGAACACTGGTACCTCAGTGTAGGGTTCAGGTTGTTGGGGGCTATGGGGTCACATGATACTTCCCGGATCCTTGTTTAATGGCCATGGCTGGAGGCTGTTGAGGGTTAGCACTTTGTCCGCTATTCGTTGCAACTCACGAAGGTTTAGCCTGAACTGTCAATCTCGGCCCCTTAACGCTCGTCTCCAAGCCCGCAACCCTGAATCCTCCATCGCAGGTCCTGAAGCCTTACACCCGAAATTCGTCGCAGCGGGGGTTGGAATCAGGTGCAACGGCCGGAGCAGCCCCAGCAGGCCCTTTGTGGCGTAGACGCAGAAGACGGATGTAGACTGACCGGGAAGTGCGCAACGGTGTGGACGAAAGCCAGGCGTAAAGGCCGCACTCGTCCCTGAAACTACTTCAACACGTCATTTTAACCACGTTGTTCTGGCAGACATGTCTTGTGCCTCGGTTGCTCTGGAGGGTACTGACGACCCCTATCATGCCAGCGTAGACCCCCAAACAGTGAAATAACACCACGACCACTATGACGACCATGAATCAGCTGTTGTACCACAGCTACCACCACCACAACCTCCGACGACAACAACAACAAGGTAGGCGGCACCCCTGAAATCGAACATGTCTTTTGCTGCCGCGTCCCTGTAAAGAAACCGATACGAATATGAAAAGGCGACTTTTTGTCTTCTACACGGCCGTGTGCCACAAACTCGAGTTTCAGCACATTGCAGCCCTGAGATCGCTCCACCCTTCGCGGCGGCAAAGGCGACGGCCACCACCACCACCACCACCAACAACAACAAATGCAACAACAATAACCGCAATAATAACAAGTATAGCAACAGGAACAAAAGCAACAACAACAGCAGCAGCATTTTTGAAATGAACTCTTCGTGAGCGTGCTCTGCGCTTTCTGAATGGCAAAGGCAAAAAAGCACCCGGACAACCCGCAAGACCCAACAGAACAGAAGAGAACAGGGCTAACACACAGCGCAACAACAACAACAGCAACACAGCAACAGCAGCAGTAGCAGCACCAGCAACCACAACAGCAACAACAACAACAACAACGACAGCAACACAGCAACAGCAGCAGTAGCAGCACCAGCAACCACAACAACAGCAGCAGCAGCAACAACAACAACAACGACACTAGAAGCAACGACTTCGACGATAATGACCCTAGTCGCAGTGCATGTTTGCTGCTGGCTGCAATTTGCAGGCCCGGATAGAAAAGGTTTGTTTTACGCTCGGACTGGAAGCTCAAACACACAGTGAAGCCGGAAAACTCCTTCCCCATGTTAAGATTCGACGAATTACTCACAAACTCATGCATGCCTTGTCAGTGGCTTCTAGAGATGCTGCTGGCGGGTCATGGGGTCCCTCGACTTCTAAAGGTCCCTTATATAATTACAGGGGTCCCTGCAATAATGATCCTGCATTTTGAGGTTAATATGCCCAACCCGTTGAAGCCCTTGTAAGCCCTCGTCAAGCCTTTTTCGAACCCTGCAACTCTAAACCTCCGCACAGCTTTCGACGAAATGGGTGGTGTGGCATTTCGGCCCCAGCGTGAACACCCACACGCTTGCCGCAATCGACCTTCCCGTACTTGACATGAGATTCAGGGTTTTAAGATTTTCAGGTCTGAGTTTTCGGGGTTTCTCAGGTTCAGGATTCAAAGATGTAGGGCCCAGGCTTAAAGTGGCTGTTCAAGGTTTCATAACCAGCACACAAGAAGGATCTTTGCGCAGCCATGTCGGTGAGCAGCATTCTGATCTTGCTTCTGGCTGCATTCGCCAGATGTGCCGGGGGATTCGAGGCGCGGCTGCGTGCATTGTCTAGTGAGACCGTATCCGTGCCTGTACTGATCTGGTCCGCAGCCGAGATGCAGTACTACGTCATTATACGGTATGATTACAAATTACTAAGGTTGTTGTCTATAATACGACCTAATAGGTTTGGTATGGTATGATGCGGGATGGCATGAGGAAATACGGTATTGTTTGACACTTCATGCCCGGATCAGTTTGCATGATCTGATACGTTCTGCGACATGGTACAATACGACATGACAAGATATGGTCTGATCCGAAATGACAATGACACCCAAACACTTCGCTGGAGACGCAGGTTCTCTATGCTGGCGCCCCGAGATCGGGGACACAGACAATGTATCCCGATTTGTGATGTTGGCTCCCTTGAGGTCTCAAGCTGAGGGCTGGGAGTCTGAGACAGCTAATGTAGGAGCTTATTGACAGTGATTCTGCGCAAGGGGCCGTAAGTTGCGAGAACGCTTGCCAAACAACACACATGGTTACGTATGGCCACACTAACACAAACTGCAACGGTGGTGATGGTGATGATGATGAGGAAGAGAAGGAGGTGACGACCGACGATGGCGACAGCGATGATGATGCTGGTGACACAGTTGACAGGAAAGATCATAATGACGACGATGATGATGGTTGGCATGCCTTTGTGAAGCATTCGTTCCGTGACACTGTTTGTTCTGACGCTGGGCGCAGCCGACTGATAAAGATGTTGCTGGTAGTTGTGGCGATCATGGTGGTTGTGATGATGAAGCCGCCGCTGACATATTGTTGCAATTTATGGTGAAGAGAACGTGGAGGAGGTGAATTCTGATGTTGGCTAAGCTAGCAACGCACCCCCCTCCATCTCGCTGTGAGTGAGAAGGCGAACGAACGGATCACATGTCCTCGTTCAGACTGCCATGATGTCCAGGTACACTGCACTGAAGATTCTGGGATTGAATCCGCTGCATTCGGGCTACAAGTACCAGCTTCGCCCACCCATGTGCGAATACCTCTACGGCAGCCCGGTGAGTATCAGTCACCTAGTAGTCGAGTAGGTAACCTTTCACCTTTTTTGGGTAGTATAGTCCCTATATAATCCTTACCAAAAAGGTTAACTGAGAAGTAGGGTCAGATAGGGGGTCCTTCCTCTTGCCGAACATGGCCTGAGAACCAACACGACAACCGCTCAGAGCAAAGGTCGCTGCTGTGGATTTGAAGCTCTAAACCCTAAACCCTAAACCCTAAACCCCAAGCCCGCGCTAGTCTCTTTCTGGGTCTAACCACGCCTCACCCAGGAAACGGCACAAGAGAGAAAGCCATGAGCGTCTTCCACGAGTACGACGCGGCCATGGATGAGCCCGTCCAACTTATGTTTGAGGCTCGTGTGAAAGACCGCTCTGTCGTCCACCCTCACCCATGCCAGCCCTTAGTGCCCTTACAGCCGCAATGCTGGGAAGTTTTGGAATTTAGGTTCCCAGTAGGTTTTGTAGTAGGTTGTCGGTTGTGATTGTGACCTAAGCACAATCTGTTTCAGGACCTGGGCCCATAGTGGAGCAAATGTTAGTGGTAGTCGTCGTCGCCGCCGCAGCGGCAGCAGGGGTAGTAGTGCTAGCTGTAGTAGCAGTAGTAGTAGTAGTAGCAGTAGTAGTAGTAGCAGCAGTAGCAGTAGTAGTAGTAGTAGTAGTAGTAGTCGTCGTAGTCGTAGTCGTAGTCGTAGTCGTAGTCGTAGTCGTAGTAGTAGTAGTAGTAGTAGTAGTAGTAGTAGTAGTAGTAGTAGTAGTAGTAGTAGCACCAGCAGTAGTAGCAGTAGCAGTAGGCAGTGGCAGTGGCAGTAGCAGTAGCAATATAGTAGTACTGATAGTGTTAGTCGTCGTCGTCGTCGTAGGAGTAGGAGTAGTAGTAGTAGTAGTAGTAGTAGTAGTAGTCGTAGTCGTAGTCGTAGTCGTAGTCGTAGTAGTAGTAGTAGTAGTAGTAGTCGTAGTAGTAGTCGTAGTAGTAGTAGCTGCAGCAGCAGGAGCAGTCATCCGGCCTACTGCATACTGGATTGCCAGGGTATATGGAAGTGTCTAAGGCGGATGAAGGCAGATCGGATGCACAACATCACCCTGAAACCCAAACCCTCAACCCTTAAACCCTTAACCCTAATAAATAGTAATAGTAATAGTAATAGTAATAGTAATAGTACTAGTAATAATAGTAATAATAATAATAGTAATATTAATAAGATAAATAACTACACTACTATACACCCTAAACCATCATCCTTTGAGCCAGAGTGCTGTTGCTTCGGCGAGCCGCAGTTTTGGACCGACAAATCGGAAAAGCAGACGGGGCCTCAAGACCCCGCAGAAAGATAAGCACGTGGGGATGTTCCTTCTTTGTGCATTTGTCAAGGTTTGCTTTCCCATTTCTGGTGGCGTGTTTGAATATGGATCCTTCATCTGTCTTTATGCAAGCAAGGCATTGAATACTTGATGTTCAGTCTGATCTGGTTCACGAAGATTTTGCTTCGACTTGACTACCTAAACCATCCTGAACCCCTGAACCCTAAACCCTGACCCCACGCCCGAAACACTCACGCTAAGACCTATGTAACCTAAGGGCTTCAGCGTCCAGCCTAGCCGCAACGATCTGCACTGCCAGGAAATTCTCGAGGAGTTTCCGAAGTCAAAGGTGCGCCAAGAACGGGGCTTTGAGGTTTGGGTTTAGGGTTTAGGGTTTAGGACATCAGGGTTGTCAGGGTTGTGAGTCTGGACCCGAAGAAATGGTATTATCCATTACTTACAGGTGTTTGTATCAAGTTCCGGGTTCAGCGTTCAGGATTTGGAAGGAGATTGTCGCAAGCTGGTTCTCTTCGGGATCGGGTGTGCAGCAGTGGAAGGAAAACTGCACAACACTACTGCTACCCCCATGAGAATCTATACCTGAAGCCGTATTCCGCGAAGCTTAAGCCTGGACCCTAAAGGGCCCTTGCAGCTTTAAAGCAAAAAAAAACCTAAGCAAGCCTTAAGGGCATCAACCCAGACCCCAGGCTCAAGTCACTCCTGTTGCTGAACTCTTGGCGTCGAGCTAGCCCTCAAACCCCCAATCAACATCTCTACTTGGAGGTTCAAGGGGAGTTATAAGTGGGGTTATAAGTAAGGTAAGTATAGAATAACCCATGTTAGGGGACTTATAACCCCACTTATAACTACCCATGAACCTCCAAGTAGATCACCATCACTCAACCCCCAACACCCTGAAATAATCCGTACTCCAGCCTGGGACCCCCTAAACCCTGAAAACATTTTGGGGTTAAGGCTTCTAGGAGTCAGGATTTACCAACTGTTCAGTTTCACTGGCATGACCCCTGAAGGCAAACACAAGGCCTCCTAAGCAGCCGATGTGCCATCATGCCAGGTCGTTCTGCCCGTAATGAATGTGGAAGACTGGTACGTCTCAGAACGGACTTTTGGAGCATAAGACAGATGTCCGAATATTTTCTATTGGCAATCATTTCTTTTTAGTCCTTGTGTGAGAACAGTTAGTATACTTGCCAGCTGTATTAGGGCCCCGATATTAACTGAGCGCGGGATCTCGTACTAATGGTGGTGGTGGTGGTGGTGGTGGTGTGGTGGTGGTGGTGGTAGTGCTGGTAGTGCTGGTAGTGCTGGTAGTGCTGGTAGTGCTGGTAGTGCTGGTAGTGCTGGTAGTGCTGGTAGTGCTGGTAGTGCTGGTAGTGCTGGTAGTGGTGCTGGTGCTGGTGCTGGTGCTGGTGGTGGTGGTGGTGGTGGTGCTGCTGGTGGTGGTGGTGGTGGTGCTGGTGGTGGTGGTGGTGGTGCTGCTGCTGCTGCTGGTGGTGGTGGTGGTGGTGGTTGGTGGTGGTGGTTGGTCGTGGTGGTAGTAGTAGTAGTAGTAGTAGTAGCAGTAGTAGTAGTAGTAGTAGTAGTAGTAGTAGTAGTAGTAGTAGTAGTAGTAGTAGGCACCCCCCCCTACCAACTACATTTGCTCTTAACCATGTTAAGACAACATCCAATTTAACTCGGTATTTACGACACTTTCGTCATGTGCGATCATCATAACTCAGAGGCCTCAAAATCGACTTGTCGAGTTTGCAAACTCGGGCTCTTGATTTTGGACTTGCTTCTGGGGGTGGGTGGCGGGGGTGGGGGGGGGATGATGACGACAGTGTTACGCGAACACACCCAACAGCATCACCACAAGCGCCGTTTAACTCGGCATTTACGGTACTTTCGTGATGTCAGACTTTGTTAGATATTATGAGCCCCCACTTCTCGACTATGCGTATTAAACTTTGCTGTTTCGAACTGTTTGAAAAAAATCGAAACAGGGTGGGGGAAGGCTTCTTCGGGGATGATCACGACACTGTTTTGCGTACACCCTGAACAATATTTCGACACTCAAGTGCGCACACACCACAGACACCACTTCAAAAACAGACCCTCCTGCGCCGAGGTTGGGCGGTAGGGGTGTTGGCGAGCCCCTCCCACGTACAGCTGGCATCTTTGTTCTTGATGTTTAGAAGATGTTGCGCTTCAGGATATAAAAATGTTAAACCCTTCTTGGCAGCACCTGCGTTGTGCACGATATTTACAGCGTTTTCGTACTATCCGACCACCTACGGTTCAGCAGTTTCTTCCCCGTCGAGCTTGCAACTCCAGCTGTTGTCGCAGTTTTGGGGCCGGAGACCCTCCAACTTCAACGGCTGTGACAGTGAAGGAAAACTGAGCCTCTGCAACTTCTGCAGTTGTCGCAGATAGGGAGCCTGAGCCCGTGCATCTTTTGCAACTGTCGCAGTTAAACCGCTGCCCAGCCCGGATGGAACAAGTGTAGTTGGGAGGGGGGGGTGGCTAGTACTAGTATTAGTATTAGTACTAGTACTAGTACTAGTACTAGTGCTACTAGTACTAGTAGTAGTAGCAGTAGTAGTTGTTGTTGTTGTTGTTCGGAAGTGCTCTCGGCTGTTTCGGCTGCATCGCGTCGGAATTTCTCTCAACCCATCTAAGCACCCCGAAGCCCGTGCACGACCCCGCAAATACTCCAATAGAACCCTACTCAACGCTACAAGGTTTAGGGTGTAGGGGTTCAGGGTTTAGGGCTACATGCCAAACACGCGAAGTTTTCAACTCCATGCGGTCGGCGGTTTCTGCCTGCTGCCAACCTGGAACCTTTGAAGAACCTCTTGGGGAGATCCGAGACCCTGAAACCCTTTGGGGCTTAAATACGGTTTATAAAGGCCTAGTAGTAGAGTAAGCAACCTTTAACCTTGTTTTGGTAGTATAGTCCCTGTGTAATCCCTATATAACCAAAGAGGTTAACCTCTAGTTCCCCATGATACCCGACGAGTAGGAAGGTAACATAATGGGGATTCATGAAAGTCAGAACTACGGTTGCTAATTCAAGGTCGGGGTGTTAGGATTGAGTCTTGAGACTCAAACCCACGGGCCATGTTTGGGAAGAGAAGCTGCCGTCCCTTTGGGCAGAGTTTTGCCCAGGTGTTGCCGTCTAGGGCTACATATGGGTAGTTCTCTCAATTAGGGTCCCTTTTAGGGTCCTTTTTTAATAAGGGTGCCATATTATTGTGGTGAATAGTGACTTCCCCATATGCATAGCGGCCTCATTTGCCCCGTCGTTATCTTGGTGTTGAGCCATAAACTGCCATAAACAGTATGCCAGAATCCGCTACGTGCAAACTTGCTGAGGAACTATTTCAAAGATTGGGCCTACCCCACGGAGCACAAGGCATCCGATTCAAATCCGTCAAGTAAGATTTGTTTTAGGGTTTTCAGAGTTTACAAGTGTGTCAGCGGGGAGTCAGGGGGTTTCAGAAGGCTGTTTTCGCCCAGAAGATTAGGAAAGCTTCTCTAAGCACCAAACCCAAGTCCGTAGATTAAACCCTACGATTGGACCCTTGAACCCATATCCCCAAACAAAAAGCATCCCTAAATCCACCGCGAGCAGGAGGTCGAAATGGCAGAGGCCTTGTTCAAGATTCCGCAAAACATGAGCTACGATTATTGGGATGCAGGTTGGGAAGCAATGTTCCTTGCCTTTCGAACTGGCTGGAAGTGCCGATTCGAGGTTAGGGTTTACCTATAATTTTCATTGTAGTTCCTTTTTTTGGTTAACCAATTTTATGGTTAGGTTCCTATAATAGAGATTTTGGTTAACCAAAACAAGGAACTACAATGGAGACTACAGGTAGGATTGGATACCGGGTCGACCGTCTCGGTCTTTCGGTGTTGCTTCTTAAGGGGAACTTGCTAACAGTAGCCTTTAGGATCCTCGGCTTGGCGACCCAAGGCGACACCCAAAACAGCAGGGAAGAAGGGAGCCGCTACCTTACTACGGTTGATGATATAAATCCCGCATAACCCATAATACGGAATATACCATAAATCCCATAGTCTAGGGTCCTTAGGGTAATGCAGGATTTATATCATCAACAGTAAGGTTCCTTTAAAGAGGTCTACAAGGGTTTACTATAAGGGATACTATAAGACGATTATAAGGGTAGTGTACTAGAGGGGCCTAAATATAATTACCAATACAACTATTGGGGGGTTCCTTATTATAACGATGGTATAATGTAACTACCAATACTATTTTGGGGGTTCCTTATTATAACTATGGTATCATGGGCCCCAAAACCCTATTCTAATTATCAACTCCTATATTAGACACCCTGAAGGCGTGAGGATGAGGGTTTCGGGCTGAGTGAGCAGGGGGCTTGGTTTAGGGTTCAGGGCTTGGGGATGTGGGCTTAGGGATTAGGGCTCAGGGCCTAGGGACTGAAGTGTAGGGCTTCAGGGATTACGGCTCAGGGATTGGGCTTAGAGATTAGGGTGCGGGGTTTGGGGCCCATGCTCTAGATTACTTCAGTAAACCCAGGCAGGGCTAACTTGTATTTGGGGCTTGGTAACCAAGATCCCGCAACACTTCATAGATGCCCTGAACATTCGCAACCACAAGTGGGGGATGTTACCGCTGGGTGTACTCGTGAGGGTACCTAGAACGCACCGGTTTCTCACAATCAGGCTGCCGGAATTGCATCCCAGAAGGCCCCTTTATTAGACTACCCTTATGGATCCCTTGTAGTAGCCCTTACATAGCACTCTTTAAAGGAGCCCAATTGAAATAGACATCACCAGGACAACTCAACACTCCAAACCAAGCCAAAGCCCTACTGCCCTCGAAAAGGCGGATTGAGCCAACCCTTGAATCATACCAGTCTCAGAGCAGCCTAGTACCTAGTAGCAGAGTAGGGAACCTTTAACCTCACCTTTTTTGGGTAGTATAGCCCCTATATAATCCCTATATAACCAAAAAGGTTAATTTCGTTCCCCGTGATACCCGACAGGAAGTAGATATCACCATGCTCTAGGCTCAAGATTTAGGGCTTTGGCTTTGTTTTACGGGGTTGGAGTGCAGGTCGGGGTTCAGGCTTTTAGAGGGCTGGGGGTGTGGGAGATGTGAGTTCGGGGTTTCGAATTTTGTGGCTTGAGGGTTTAGGGGTTTAGGGGTTCAGGGTTTAGGGGTTTAGAGTTTAGGGGTTGAGGGTTTAGGGGTTGAGGGTTTTAGTGGTTTGGGGTTTAGGATTTAAGTTGGTGTCATGTTGTCTCCAACACATCAGGTACAAGAGTGACTGGACTTTGGATCACTGCTGGGCCTGCCGATATTGGGACTGCGCCTTCTACAAAGAGCAGGGCAACATGGACAAAGGATGTTTGACCCGGGACCGACTCTATATAGATGTACTTGGAGGTTCATGGTGCGTTTTAAGTGGGGTTATAAGTAAGTAGGGTAACTATAGTTACTATAGTTATCATCCATATTCGGGGACTTATAACTCCATTTCAAACTCCCCATGAACCATATTCGGGGACTCATAACTCCGTTTGTAACTACCCATGAACCTCGAAGCAGGGGTCTCCAGAGGCAGTGCCAAAGCCTGTTCCAAGTACTTCAGGGGCTCCTTGCCTTAGTAGCTGAGTGGATACACTTTACACTTTTCGGGGCATTACACACGGTAAAACTGAAAGTGTACACTTTTTGGGGCTTCTGAACTCAGCATCTAAGAAGTAGCGAAGATAGGTGCCCCTCCACCTGAAGATGTCGAGGTAAGAAGTTAATTCGATGGGGTTTAGAGTTCAAGCTATTCGGGTCGAGGCCACCCGGAAGCTTTCAAGGTGCGGGACTTGTTCCGTCTTGAGTTTCCAGGTATGCCGGCCGAGCAAAACAAGACGTGCAAGGATGGTTACCAGGCCTTGCTGCCTTGCTGGATGTGCCCTAGTTTGGGGTTCAGGGGTTAGGTTTTGGGGTTTCGGGCTCATGGTTGTGCTTTGCGTGCCTGTGCTCTCGGGGGGTTTACTTTTATGAGATGTTCTGATACATATGAATCCCAAGTGGTAAGAAGTAGTCATCGGTTGCGGGCGTCATCGCAGTTAGCTCCAAACCCCAAGCCCTTCTTTGGAGCACGTTGCCCCAAAACTCTACAACGCAGAGCCTAAATGTCCACAGATTGCAGGGGCTTCTCGAGTATGAGCTCTAAGTTCGCATGCGTTTTTTTGTGGATCTTGGGGTCTGGGTTCGTTGATCTCGGGTTTCAGATGTCAGTCTTCGCCAGGCGCACATGGACCGCGTGAAGCCTCTTGGATGGCCTTCATATCGAGTTCCGAAGATAGATGACCCCGGTAGACCCCGGATTGCGGAATCAGAATTCGGAATGCCTACCTCTAAGGTTGCTTATATGAAACATGCACTCCCAAGCGATACACCAGAAATCTCCTGCTGAGTCTTCGTCGAGCTAGGTGCCTAACCACAGTACCCTCCGAGCTCACAAAAGCGTGAAGCGCCGAGCCCTGGTTAGCTTCTACCGAACAAAACAGGTCGTAAACCCAGCACATTCAGCTTCATACGAGATACGCCCCCAGAGCCCTGAACCCGACGCCCAACAGCCCCCACATCAATGCCATTGTCGAATCTCATGCATTGCGTTTATAGAATCTCCGGTATCGGTTTCCTCGCTCCTAGGGTTATTTGCGGCTTGGAGACTTCTGTTGTTGGGTTTGGGGAGCAGGCTTTGGGGTCTTGGGGCTTAGGATGCTGAGCTCAAGGTTTAGGGGTTTAGGGTGTGTTGAGGATCCTGAACCTTGACGCAAAACTATGAAGGACTGCACTCAACAATCCCTCTTCAACTCGAAACTCTGATAAGCACCCTATAAAACCCCTTCTTGCAAGGACACTGGTGCCTCCGGAGAAACTGCTGATCTTCAACTTCTCAGACTCCCTGTGTGAAGATCTGGGAGTACGGGGTTCAAGATTTAGCGTTTCGGGAGGGTTTCGGGATTGAGGGTCGAGGGTTTCGGGGTTTAGTGGTTTAGGGTTCAGGGTAAGGACATATTAGGACTGTAGGGTTCGGGGTTAGCAGCATCAAGGATCTTTTAGGGGCGGTCCAAAACATGGTTTCTTCCCCATGCTCTAGGATGTTCCTTACGGTGTGCGCCATTAATTACTAGATCCTGAAGACTTAGACACTCTTACACCCTAAACGCTGGAGTGCCCTGGTGTTGAAGGGGGGGAGATAGTCCTCGGTTGGGGCTTACGGAGGTTCAGGGTTTCGTGCTCAAGATTTCACGCAGCCGTCAGTACCGCATGCAGGCCGTGTATATGTGGCCTCACCCTGGCACTGGAAGGCAAGAAAAACAAGAACAGGCAAGGTTTTTACAGCCGTCGCAGAGTGGGGCCTCATACATGGCAAATCTCGAAGTTCTTGACGTCAAAAGTCCAAACAGTACTGCTCCGAGTCTTTGGTTTAAGCAGCCTTGCAGACGAAGTCAACAGCACTGTGGAGAACATGAAGTCACCAAGGCTACTAGGCCAGTCAAGCAAGCTTAGATATTCTTCGCGCAGCATCTTCCCTGCATCCCTCCAGGTTAGCTGCGACTCGTCCCCAGCAACCTGGGCAAGTAAACAACAAGCGCCGCCTTTAAAGAATCACGCATAGGAAGGGACCGGGCGCCGCGAATCCCAAGACGACCCTGAGCCCGGGAACCCTGGATCCCGGAATCATCGAAGAGAAAGCCGAGCTCTAAACAGATGATCCCTAGAACCATGCGACCATGAAACCTAAGACGAACTCCGAGGACGGATGGGCACCACTTTGCCATTTTCTGGGACGACCCATCCCGGAGGAGCCCTTCCCCTACACGGACAAGTTCAACAAGGAGAACCCAAAAGCCTTAAACACGAAACCTGAAGCTCTTGTAGGCAAGGAGCCATGAGGACCATAGTAAAATAGTACTAGCAATCACCACCCGCATCATCACGACGATGGTGGTAGTAGTAATCTTGACACTGCTACTCCTACTGCTACTGCTGGTGCTGGTACTGGTGCTGGTGCGGCTGCCGTTGCCACTGCTGCTGCTGGTTTCTGCGGTGATGATGGTAGTGGTAGCGGTAGTGGTAGTGGTCGTCATTGCGGCGGTGGTGGTTGTGGCGGGGCGGTTTTGATGGTCGTGGTCGCGGCCGCGATCGTGGTCGCCATCGCGATAGTGGTCGTCGTGTCCGTGGTAGAAGTAATTTTACTAATAGAAGTGTAGCAGTAGCATTAGTGATTAGTGCTACCAGTAGTAGTGGTGGTAGTAGTAGTCGTCGCCGTCGCATTCCTAGTAGCATTCGCACGCATTTGTAGCATTAGCTTTTATAGCGTTAGTATTAGTATTAGCAGTCGTACTAGCATTGGTACTAGTAAGAGTACTAGTCTTGGTCTTGTAGGGGTAGTAGTAGTAGTAGTAGTAGTAGTAGTAGTGGTAGTAGTAGTAGTAGTAGTAGTAGTAGCAGCAGCAGGAGCAGGAGCAGGAGCAGGAGCAGGAGCAGGAGCAGTAGCAGTAGTAGTAGTAGTAGTAGTAGTCGTCGTCGTCGTCGTCGTCGTCGTAGCAGTAGTAACAAACCGTTCAAAACTGACTAGAGCACTTCGGGCAAAGAAGCCACTCGAAAGGGATTATATAGAGCATCTAAGAACAGGGAATAGGGGTTGAGAAAAACCAGTAAGCCTCTTGCAAAGGGAAATAGCAAGCCGCTTGAAAAGGACCATCGCCGTTGAAAAAGGGAGGTAGCATTCGAGAAGACAGAGTGAGCTGCTCGAAACGGACTAAAGCCTTCGACTCGTTTTGATTTCGTAGCAGGCACGGCCTGAACCTGATGACGTCCTTGGTCTAGTCCGTCTTGATTTCAGAACATGCAAGGCCGAAACTTGGTGATGTCCATCCCGGTTTTGCTTTCAGAACACCCAGCGCCCAAACATGCCGAATGGAGTCCACGGCGTAATCCGTCTTGATATCAGAGCATCGGTGGGGTTCGACAGTTGGGGAGGGGCTTTTGACCTGCAGCTTCGTGGCGGTTTGGGGTTTAGGGCTTGAGTTCAAAGACCTGCCAGTGTAAACCATAAATTACAGAGTCCCAGAACTTTACGTCGAAAGCCTAAGACCAAACCCTTAATCCCACATGATGGGTCTATATAGCCTCTGGAGCTTAGGCTTCAGAGGGCTTTAGGGCAACGAAGGGTAGCCGCAGGAGCTTCAATCGCAATCTGCAGAATGCTCTCAACTTCTAGTCCCTGAACCCCTACACCCGACACCTTCAAAGCCGAAGCTACAAGTCCCTCACTCCAACTCGGAGGATACACCGGAAGTTGAAGCATTGTCGGCCAGCTTCTTACAAGATGGCATCGAGCTTCTTCCCACTCGGCTCAGTAGTGAGCTGTAGGCCATCAGCTAGTCCCGCTCTCTCGCCGAAGTTGTGTGAAGACCTGGGGTTGTGTTGGGTCCGCTAGGTCAAACGGTTGGCTTTGCTTCTGCATCTTGTAAACAACCTCTTTTCGGAGAGTCCTCGACAGCTTACAATTAGGCTTCGGGGAGAGAACTTCAGAATTTCTGCTACCCAAGCCCCGAGAACCCAGCACACTCTTCCCCCAAAACGACACCACGCGAGCTGGGGTTCTGCCGCCGGCTGTGAGCTCCTGTAAGAGAGCCCCGTGCCGTCCAGACCCGGTCGAAAAGAGCTTGTCCGAAAGTTTAGGGCTCTGGGGTTTAAGGCTTTGAGGTTTTAGTCCGTGGGTAGAAAATCATCGGAAAAAGAATTAAGGGAATGATACCAATCAGATATGTAGCACTAGTGGGAGGAGGAGGAGTAGTAGTATATACCGAATTGTCGTCGTAGTGGGTCTTTGAGTTTTCGCTGCTGCAATAGCGCAACTGGGAGTCAGGGCAATAGAAAGTGAAAATACCGACGAGAGTGCTGGAGATTTTGGCCCTCGGTGTTTCGGACCTTTCGATTTGGGGGTTTCGATGGCCAGTACCACCACACTACTGCTCCTGCTCCTGCTCCTGCTTCTGCTGCTGCCGCTGTTGCTGTCGCTGTTGCGGCTACTGCTACTGTTACCACAACTG
The DNA here is from genome assembly GCA_905221615.1 of Symbiodinium sp. CCMP2592. NCBI lineage: Eukaryota > Dinophyceae > Suessiales > Symbiodiniaceae > Symbiodinium > Symbiodinium sp. CCMP2592. The sequence goes on from CAJNDT010000078.1 coordinate 223,127, forward strand.
TTACTACATGCTGCTACAACAACCAGCAGCAGCAGCAGCACAGGCAGTCATTGTGTCCGCATCGTAAGGTTGTCGTAGTATAGTAGTCATCTTCGTAATAAGAGCAGGGGAGCAGCAGAGTGGCAATTTGGAAAGCTTGAGCTTGGCAGTAGAGGCGCGGGACGTAAGTGCGATCAAGGTTCGAGATGTACGTCCTTTGTTTGTGCTGCAAAACGACAGGCTGCAAGAGAGTTAGAAGGTGTTGAAAAGCGTCATAGATGCAGCAAGCTCTCACCACTCCAGTTCACTCACGATTTAAGACTTGGCCACGGCTTAGGAAAAGCAGTCCCTTGTCACTTGTTGAGCTACTCATCTACGTGAAGCTCATGGATGTTGCCGAAACTCTACTCGCGGCGTAGCTAGGACCATGGCAGATGGCTCGCAGTTCGTGCGAGTCTTGATGGCATTGGAGGGCAGTTGGGTGGTCGTCAAAATTAGGGTGGCTTTTTGGGTCCCTATTATCATACGGCACCTATTATTTAGGGTACCCAGAAAGGGACCTTAATCTTAACAACTATCCAGTTCAGTGTCTCAGACATGCTTAAACCATAGAGGGATGCGCACGAGGACAACCAAGAGACCACTGCGAGACCCTAGGAGCGCCAGGAGACCACGAGAATGTGTTACCCAAGCTACTGCCGCATTCAGGACAACGCCCAGGATGCTTTCCAGAAGGAATCGGAAGCAGAGTGCAGAGTACTGGCTGATCCAGGAACGGTGAGACCTCGTACTGGACCTGCTCCCACGCTCACAAGAACAAGAGTAGCTTCAGCAGTTCGCATGCCGAAAACTGAGAGCAAAACAGTCAACTCCTCCTGCTTTAAATTTAGATAGTCAGAACCCGCACGACGCAAGATCATTGGCTTCATCAGACTCAACCCCCCCCCCCGAAAAAGAAGCAACAAAAGGAAGATCTTTCAAGCCTGCTACACTGCCACACCCCAGACCCGTAACCTCAAACCCGAGAGGCTGTAAAGCCTGGCGTTCCAAGGAGTGGTGCCGAGCCCAGCGGCAGAGGATTCGTCGCCCAACACGGGTGACCTTGTGCTTCGGTGGCCTCTAAGACTCTAAGGGTGTCTTTGAAGGTCCTTTTCCGGCTTCTACTTGGAGGGTCATGGGACTGAGTAGATAGGGTTATAAGTACCTTTACAGTATATGTAATTAGAATATAACTGTAATTTCCTTACTTATAACCCCAATAACTAAGTCCCATGGTCCTTTAAGTAGGGGCTTCAAAACAAGAGTTCAGCTCCGGAGCCTGAAACAGCAAAACGTTTAACTCAGCGTTCGTGCATGTCCTCGAGGCCTCGGTCGTTCAGCTGGAAATATAGGGGCCTTAATAATCACCTATACTATTTTGAGTGGAATCCTTACTATAAATATCGTAGAATATATATATATATATACACCCCATAATCCTATTCTAATTGTTCAGGCCCCTACATTAGAGGCCTCGGTCATGCAGTTGATCATCCGAAAGCTTCGGCTGGCAGTAGGGAGCCGATCTGAGATATCCAGACGAAATCAGCCGAGAGCCCTGAACACCCCTATAGTCTCCATTGTAGTTCCTTTTTTTGGTTAACCAAAATCTCTATTATAGGATCCTAACCATAAAACTTAAAAAGGAACTACAATGGAAACTATACGCCCTTCTGGACGTTTGGAAGCCCTGTACGGCTTAGAGGTTTAGGGGCTAAGGCACTTGGTCACTTGGCGGTTTAGAGTTGAGGCTTTTGCTGGCAGAAGCCAAAGAGCCGGGACATAGACATTTGATGGTTTAGGCTAGCTTTCTCTTTTTTCGGGGCTTGCGGCTGGAACATAAACTTGGTGCTCCAACTTTCCCCTTACCTGTGCCAGTAGAAGCCAGAAAGATGGAACGTGGTCATCCTAGGGCGCAGGTAAAAAAGTAGGGAAAACCGGCGCTGCTCATCCCAGCCCACATTCCTGCAAGCCGAAAGAACTAGACCGTCAAAATTGAATCTCAAGCAAATTCTCGTCCAAGAGCCGCGGAGAGCTGCAGAAACGGTTGAAGCAGCAAACGATCTGCACTTCCTGGTCCTCCTGTGGGATTGAGAATCAGCGGTTTTTTCGCGGGAGTGACTTTTCTGCTTTTCTGTGGGCAAAAAAGACTGGGAAGGGCCGGAATTTCACTGCATTTTTGGGCCTGCTGAGGGCACGCAGCCCACCTTGAATGGTAATGCAGGAACCTGATTTAGAAACCTTGTTCCTATAACCCCCAAATAGTAGGATTCACAGAAGGAAAACTAATAAAGGCCCATTGTTTCTTAATCAGGTTCCTACATTCAGCCCTGTTTGAGCTTAGGGTTTTTAGCCCTTCAGCCTTTTGTTCTTGCTCTGTACCCTGAACCCTCGGAGCTTGCAGTAAGAAGTGAGCCAAGGTACAGTTCACCACTGGGCCCTTTGGCCTGTGAGGATGGGCGTGGCGGTCAGGATAGGATCATTAAACCACCATGGGAGTTTCCGAAAATAAGGGGTACCTTATTTTGGGGGTCCTTATAATGAGGATCCTACTATTTAGGGTACCATATTAGGGTCCCCTATTTTGGGAAACTCCCCCATTGCTGGTTATTGATGTTAGTTTGTGGCTTGCCACTCAAGTCTCAGACCCTAAACATTAAAACCCAAACCTTTATTAAGCCTTAATTAAACACCAACGCTTAGATCTTGGCACCTAAAACCCTACAAGGCTTGAGCCATAAGCCCCTAATCTCCAAGTTGAAGGGTTCTCTGGAGCCTTTATGAAGCCCAGCAGGCCCACTTGGCGCTCCAGTGCCGCCAAAAACAAGAAGGGACCTAAATCCTAAACCCAAATGCCAAAACCCACCAGCCGGGGATTAACTATGAACCCAAACCCGAAACCCATCAAAACCGAGGATTTATTATGTGGAAGAGGATGAGGAGTTCCTGACCGTGGACATCATGCGGCTGGGAAGCCTCCGCGGGACTGTGACGGTGGATTTCTACACCGACCCTTGCCCTGTCCTTAAGGAGTTTAGGGTCTGGGGTTTAGGGTTTCAATATAGGGTTTAGGGGTCTAGGGTTTAGGGTTCCGATAGGGTTCAGGGGTCTAGGGTTTAGGGTTTCAAAAGGGTTTGGGGTCTAGGGTTTAGGCTTTCAATAGGGTTTAGGTTTCACGATGTGTTGTTTTCGTAACCAGGTTCTTCTTCATAGCAGTATAAGGTGAAGGTATTACTAAGACGATGGAGTTTGGTGGTGGGCCCAATGGGCATATGGGAGTTTCCGAAAATAGGGGACCCTAATATAGTACCCTAAATAGAAGGATCCTTATTATAAGGACCCCCAAATAAGGTGTACCCCTAATTTTCGGAAACTGCCATATAGTGCAGAGCCTGTGACAAAGAGCTTGGATTCTGGGACATCAAAAGAGTTTGCGGTTTTCGGCCATGGAGCTTTAGAGTGTAGGGTTTAGGGTAGAAGGAAGTCTCGTAAATCCCCCTTAACCAGAATACCTTGAACTCCAAAACACCGAAAGCAGTAAAGCCTTGACATCCCAAACCCTGAAGCACCACTTACAGGATCATGGGAAAATAGTGACTAGGGTTCTAATTAGTGTAACTGTACTTATAACTACTTATAACCCCAGTTAAGGTACTTATAACCTGACTTACTAAGTCCCATGATCCTCCAAGTAGAACCCGAAACCCTGAACCCTTGAACCCTAAAGCTTTACACCCCTCAGACCTAGAACCCTAAGCCAGTCTCAGGAAGATGGTTCTGCAAAAGCTGGCAAGCAGTACCACAAAGCCTCCGGCCAGGCCCGTTTACTACAGGGGCCTTTGCAATTGCCTATGATGATTTGGGGGTTCCTTATTATTACTATTATTATTATTGTGTGCCCTATTCTAGTTACTAAGGCCCCTATATCAATGGACTGTAAAAGGTCTCAAAGGGAGTTTGGGTGGAAAAGGGTATCCGTGGTGGCAGTTTGGGGTTCAGGGCCAGGGGCTTTGAGTTGGACCCTCCCTGCACCGAACATCGAGTCTCGTGCAAAAAATGCAGCATTTTTGGAGGACTTCGGTGCGTTTAAAAAGGAAAAGCCCGGATCCATGGTCTGGCGTGCCGTGAGCTGCGGCGCTACGGTTGATGATATAAATCCTGCATTACCCATAATAAGGAATATACCATAAGTCCCATACTTTAGGGTCCTTAAGGTAATGCAGGATTTATATCATCAACCGTAGCATTGGCAATGTCAATGGCGTGGAAGCTGCACCGGCAGCTCTTGTGTCAGCGGCGGTGGTGGGCGGTGGGAGGAGGAGAAGAGCAGACTTCAGCAGCAACCGTAGTAGCAGCTGTCAGGGGTTCGATAATGTCGATCCAACTTCCTCTTTTGCTGATGACCAGCATTATCTGCTGACAAAGACCCCGACCTTGCAGCAATCTATGCAAAGAGGTCCAATATCCCCAGAGATCTGCCCAGCATTGCCCTTCCTCCTGAACTAGGATCTCCATCAGTACCCTTATTCCCTTTTTGTAGTCCTAGGTTCCTTATAAAGTTACCCAATACCAAAAAGAGAGGCCTTTTTATTCTTAGGTTACTGGGTATCCTAGTGAACTGTGACACCTGAACCCGACAGCTCTGCAGGTCGAGTTCAAGGACCGCGAGCATCCCGGCTTCCTTCATCTTTTCAACCGGACATGCCGAATCTATCGGATTGTACCACTTTCCATCGTGTGACATGATAGCTTTCGAAACCTGGGGTGTTGTAGCGGAGCAGGGCAGGCGCTTTGGAATCCAGGCCTGCAGACGGTGCTGTTCAGGCTTCGCGCTTTTGTCCTATTGTCCCGGACTTGGTTTTCGAAGCAAAGTCTGGGGTAAACACAGGCATAGGTAAACATGCCGCAAGAGCCAGGGCGGTCATGTCCCCAAGTCTTCGCATTTATAGGTTGGTAATTATACAGCTGCACCAGGAAGCTCGAGGTCAGTGTCTCTTCTGGCACCCGCTCCTTTGGGGTAGCTTTGAGGATGTTTGAGAATTTGGCGGCCACTCGAAGAAACAGAATCTCTGATTGAATTCCGCAAAATGTGCTGCAAACTTCAGCGAGTTTTTTTGGCTCTACGTTCAACTCCAAAAGGCAGCAGAAAGTCTTCGTCAAGCACAGATGCCAACAGCTCAAGAGTCGGCGTGGCTGCTGGCAAGAATGAACCTTCCTCCGATGCCAGATGTCTTTGTCATAGTTGGGTAACATTTTGCATGTTTATGGGTACTTAAACCCAAGAAGGAATGTACATGTTTTATCCTATCCCAACAATGAACTAGATGTTTTTCAGGACCTTACCACAACACTGATACTCGTACTGGCACCATGGGCTGAGACAAAAGCGACGAGTGACGAAGCGGCCTAGAGCCCGGACAGCAGCAATATGGGAGTTTCCGAAAATAGGGAACCCCATAAGGTACCCTACATAGTAGGATCCTTACTTTAAGGACCCCCAAGTAAGGTACCCCTAATTTTCGGAAACTCCCATATTGACAGCATTGCCAGGCAGTTATGAACATTGGTTGCAATCCCAGTGCTTTGCAACCCCTGTCCGGCCCGGGTCAGACACCAAGCAAACGGAATTTCACCCGCCGTAATCGAAACAAGAAGAAGATGTGCGCACCGCTACAGAAGCATTCTTACCCTGACCATAATGAATGACGGTCGCCATCATCGTCCTCATCATCTCTAGCTGTAGCAAGCAGCAGCAAGCCAAGTAACTTCCGATGCCCCACCACAGGTACCGCCAGTCTATACAGATCCAGACCGTTTCCAGTCCACTTTGGAGTCCAACGCAGCTTTGTTCGCAAGCTTCGAAACGTCTAAGCAGTCTAGCCCTGCAGCTTTATCGAGGCTTACGGTTTAGCATTCAGGGCGTAGGGCATAGATTTTAACTAAACCCTAAACCCCCAGACCCTAAACCCTTTGAAACAAAAATACCCTAAACCCATTAAAGGACGGATGAAGATTCAGCAGCCCAAATCCCCTACACGCAGCAGCAACCTCTGCACCACAGGCATCCCTGGCCCTAGAAATCCCTTAGTCTGAATCCTGCTAATTTCGAGTTCGCAACGGTTCGTCCGAAAAAAGCAGCAAGTAAATACACATATACAATGTAGCTCAGTTTCTTACACTACTGAAACATGAACTGGAGGAGTTGAGGCACTCCTCAAGTAGTTTTACCTCATAGGTTCTCGGGTTACAGGGTCTTGTCTTGCCGTAAGTCATGGTGTCATGCATTATTTGCAGTATTCTTCCGACCCATGTACTAGTAGTAGTAGCAGTAGTAGTGGTGGTAGTAGTAGTAGTAGTAGCCTCTTAACTTGCCGTCTGGTCTCGCCTAACCTCGCAAAGAAGCTTCTAAGCAGATCACGCTTATCAGGGTTTTCAGGGTGCTGAGCCCCGAGTCCTGCAGCCCAGAGAGCGGATTTCAATGAGTTTTCAAGACCCTGAGAGATGCCGAGATGTGGAACCTAAATTCTAAACCCTTCAACCTAACGCCAGGCCAACTTAGTCTGACGAACCTTCTGAGCTTCTGAGCTCCATACATCCTGAACTCAAGTCCTAAGCCGACCACCCCTCCGAACCCTGAAGCCCCGAAGTGACAAAATACCCAAGCCACGCCGGGTTTCTGTGCAAGCAAAGCTGCAAGCCATTAGAAGACCTTGAGATCACACCCAACTGAAACTCCCAAAGCACTAGCAGAAAAAAGCCTTCAACCCTACACCCAACGAGTCCCTGTCCCAGCCCTGGTAAGATTACGTAATAGAGGGGCCTTAATAATTAGAATAGGGTTTGGGGGCCCATTATACTATAAGTATAATAGGGAACCCCCAAGATAGTAAAGGTTTTTATTTAGGCCCCTAAAGTATGTCAACTTAGATCCGCAAAGGCTGACCATGACGACCAGGAGACAGCCCGTAGACCATCAGGAAAGCAGGAAGACTAAGAGAACTAGCAGGATGCCACCGGGACACCACTGCCACTTTGTGTCCCTCCATCATGTGAGAGTTACCACAAATTAGGGGTACCTTATTTGGGGGTCCTTTTGATAAGGATCCTACTGTTTAGGGTACTACATAACGGTCCCCAATTGTCGGAAACCCCCAAGTACTGGTGGTATTCAGGCTCACGGCCCGCAACCGTTCCCCGCCCACAAGTCTTCCTCCCGGCACTGGCAGATTCAGCTGCATGGCCAAGTGCTTCCCCCATGTAAAGTGGCCCATACATTGGTTTGCAATGGAACTGGCTTTCCTCAGTAATGCGGCGCGACGAGTGTGCACTGCACCACTGCCGAATCCGCGTCCCGGGGAACGCTTTCCGCAAAAATCTGAATGTCCTTGAAGATCGCGTATAGGACCCTTCAAGTAATCCGTATAGCAACTCTTACAATCCTAAACTATCCTAAACTGATAAACAGGCTCGAGTTCAAGATCCACCTGGTGAATCCAACTGGATGCTCGGTAGGCCTGAAGTCCCAGCGGAGAGGGGGAGCCGGGGTTTTAGGTTCAGGGGTTCAGGAATTTAGGGATTTAGGGTGTAGGGTCGGCTTTAGGGTTGTGCCTTGTCCTGTTTTTGCTGCTAGCGCAGAGGCCTAACTACTTGTTCTGTGTTTCCCTAGTGTCCCTTATTCTGTTCATACTGTGATATATCCCCAAACCTTGTTCGAAATATTGAGGCCCCAGTACTGTTGAGGTTGCTGATACTGTTGCACTCTAAGCTCTGGTCCTCGGGCTGCAGCTAAGTTCCACCAGCAGCATTTGTAGCAGTCGTATCGAATCAGAAGATGGAGCTACACGAGTGACAGGTGCATCAAGAACAACAGCAGCACACAAGTACTATGTACAGTGCTTATAACGATGGCGGCGTTCATCGCCATGGTGAGCGCGATAAGACTAGCGGAACCGTTACTGTATCAGCAAGTTCAACAAAAATTGAGCATGATCGTTGCTCGTTCGCACAACCTGCCAAGTCAAGGACTGTTTCGCAATGATAAAAGGGAACAGAACGGAAGCAGCATTAAGTTGCAGTGCTTTGCCGGCAGTCAGCACCTACTATCGCTCTGAAACTTCAACAGGCTTACGAACGTAATGGCTTGGCGGATTGGATCCACAAATATGCATATCAAACACCTAAGCATGTATAGCTTGATATAGATATAGATCTAGATATACAGGAAATATGTGTATATGCTGTTGCTGCTACTGCAACGATATGTGCTGCTGCTACTGCTACTGCTAGTTATCATCTTGGTTGTCGCTATCAACGCACTTCCCAACATGACCCTGAGCCATGATGAGGCATGCACTTGAGCTCATGCCGAGTCAAAGTGATTGATGCGGATCCGTTCCCATCGAGCAAATACTCCGACCTGCTCCTGCAACACGGCCTGGATTTGCTCGACCTAAGCATGTAACATAAACAAGGAAACAAGCTACAGCCTTCATCATTGAGCTCCATGTAGGTCGCAAGATGATCAGTGTCAATAATATGGAAATCAGCAACGTGCACGTCAGAGATTATGAGCTGCAACACATATCGTCAAGAGCCAAACCGGATATAGAAGCTTTCACTAGAAGCAAGAGCATTCCGTTATGTATGCGTTGATCCTTACTATCGCTCATGAAAACTGGACGCTTGTGTTTTTTGAAGCTCTTACGTCACAGCATTTGCATGACTATATGTGGGTATGACACATCGGAAGCCTATCGCCCATGCCGGCGCTTCAGGCTTCATGCTCATAACATAAAGCAGCAACCAATGTCGCCAGAATCTTACATTCTGTAGCACCTAGCCCTCGCGATCTTGCCTGGTGCCCAAGTACGGGTGTTGTCTATGTCTCTATTTTCTGCAGGCAAGGTGAGGAAGGCGTGAAGAAGATCCGAAGCTCAGCAGCAACCAACTGACGTTGGGGAGCGGTTGGTTGTTTTGGTATCATACTATGCTGCAGTATACTATGGTGTACTATAGTATACAATGGTATATTATAGTATATTGTATCATATGCTATATATTTTGTATACTTTGGTATATGCTAGTACGTTGGCCCAGGGTTGAGCGTCCTTTAGCCATGAGGCTTATGTGTTATGGCTTTGGGTTTGGGCTTGCTTAGGGCTTTGGGTTTGAGATTTTGGAAGAACCGTCTAGTGCGCCAGGAAGTTGAGCTTCCAATATTCCGGAGTTCGGATGCAGGCCTTCCTGAACATGGCAAAGATACCGACTCCCAAGTGTGATGTTACTAGATAGAAAGTAGGGGTCTGAAATATTGAATAGCAGAAGTCCCTCATAGTGTCTGTACAGCGACAGTATGGTATACCCCACTTCTTGTCATTCAGGCCCCTGTATTTATTCTCCCTTTGGCCGCTTTGGTGTGTTTCTAGCTTCTGGACGTATATACATATATATATATATATATATATATATATCCAGATTTCACCCTTCAACTAGGCCGTCCTAACCCAAAGGACCTACGACCAGCCCGGGAAAGCTGCCCTAAGCCCCAGAGCGTCGACCACTGCACTACGAGAGGCTCCGTAGTGCCCACCACGGGATGGTTGAGCTTTCAAGACCTCAACCCTAAAGCTTAATACAGGGGGCCTTACTAGTTAGAATAGGGTTTCGGGTGTAGGTTCTACTCCAGCTATACTGAGGCACCCCCAAAATGGTATTGGTAATGATTGGGGCATCTGGAGTTTATGCTCTCATGACCGAAAATACTCAACCCAAAGCCATGTTTTGTAGGGTTTGGGGTTGAAGCCTTTAACCTTCAATCCTCGAACAGCAACCAGCACATCTATGAAAATGGCTGCCTAGGTTGTATAACCCAGAAAATCAACAAATCTGAGTTCAGACCTGATCCAACCCTGGGCTTGCCCCGAACTGTACTATAGAAGTTTGAGTAGCTAGTAGCATTATTCCTATTTCTTTTATCATAACTACTATGGGAACCCACGAAACCCTATTTTTCCACTCATGAAGTCCCTATGTTAAGGCTTGACAGCTGTGCCTATAAGCCTACAAGAAGTCTTCCAGGAACCGTTCAGGGAACCCTACCGACTCAGGTAGAATTTGCCTCCTTTGGGAGCAAGTCGGCTGCAGACCCTTTGTGTCAGAGGCTAAAGCTCTGACCTGGCAAGGATAAGTCCCTTGAGTTTGGATCTTAGGGGTTTGGGGGCTTAGGGCTTAGGGGTTTCAAGGATTAGGGTTTTTGGGATGTAGGGTCTAGGACTCAGGGCTGTTGAGGGAGTCGAACTATTGGGGGCTTCGCTGGGAGGCAGAAACGATCTGGCACTCGTCATGACTAAGCCGCCGTTGCTTGCGGTGTCCAGCAGGTGCATGATCTAGCCGAGTGTTGCTGAAGCGGTATAAGAGCTTACAGTTTTCTGTTGCTTACCTTTGGTTAGTAGGGAATGGAAGAATGGTAGTAATAGTAGTTATAACCGTACCCCATTTGACCATTCCCTACGGTAAGGTTGTCTTGCATGGAAGCCCAGGTACTGGAAGCTTTGCATACTTCAAGTCCCCGGGATCGGACGCCGCACCTGCGCCACCCTGATCCTGGATGAGTTCCGGAACCTTAGTGCAAAGATGAAAGACAGTGGGTTCGGGGGCTCACCTACAGTCTCCATTGTAGTTCCTTGTTTTCGTGAACCAAAGCCTCTATTATAGGGTCCTAACCATAAATAAAATGAGTTAACAAAAAAGGAACTACTTACAATGGAGACTGTAGGCCGCAGAGACTAAAAACATCCCGTAGTTCAACCTTCCAGGCCCCTCAACCCGCCCTTGTCGTCGTACAGCTAGGCCCTAAACTCTCACAGAGCCGGTTCAGGAATGCCAAGCGCCTGACGATTCTGCTCCTTCAGGCTTGGCGCAGCACAGAGAGGGATTCAGTTTCTCTTTTTGGAAGGACGTACAGCAAGGTTTAGGTTCAGATACGGCCCGATGATGTAGAACATACAGTAGGGAATGGTGAACCAGCAGCCTCAGTCATGCTACTGCTGGTTTTGCAGGATCAAGAGCACTCTAAGCCTAGACGGTGCACAGCTGTCAGGTGTACATGGTGGATGTCGTTTTCAATACCACCGACCCTGAAGCGGAGGCACTCTCGCCACTTTGGGCCACAGGATGTGAGTCCTTCAGGGACCGCGGGTTTGGGTCGTTGGCTGACGGTTTCGGAAGGCGCGGTTGCAGATTTCGAGTTGAAGCCCTGAACTCTCAATACACGTGCCTTAATTTGAATAGGGTTTGGGTGGTATATTACACTGTATTATACAGTGTAATCATAGTAAGGAACCCCCACAACAGTAGAGGTAAGTATTAAGGCCCCTACGCTTGAAGATGGAATGTCCTTTCTGAGATATGCGGGTTGTGTTGGAGCCCAGCCCGGGCGAAAGCCGTACCGAAAGATTCAGGGCGGGCAGGGCAGGTTGCCCTAAGAATGCGGCACCAATCTGAAACATGAAGTCTACATCCGGGCCAGAACCTGAAAACGTAAACCGGGCCAGCTGCTCGCCCCTCCAAGCTTAGGAGTGGGAAAAGGATTGAGGAGCGGGGCCTGAAGAATTCAGGGTATCATTTTCCCTTTATAGTAGGTTTAGAGTATAACATCTCCCAACGCCCCAATAATATTGGATCCTATATAACTACCAATACTATTTTGGGGGGCTCCCCATTATAATTATAGTCTACGGGGCCCCCAAAACCCTGTTTTAATTATTCAGGCCCCTAGATTAGCCGAACCCAGCAGGCCCCTTGCGGTAGGCCCCAAATCACCGAAGCCAAAGCACGAGCAGGCACAGCTCATTGGCTCCTCCCGACAAGAGTCGGCGATCGTAGTGGGCGTCCTACTCGCCAGGGCCTCGGTACCACGATGTGGGCTGATCAGAGCTCTTGCGGCGTGTTTACGGGCTGGGTTTCAGGATGCACAGTTTTCGGATTCCGGGTGCCGGGTCATGTCTTGCGTCTCGGGCCTCTCGCCCCTGATCTTTCAAGTCTCTGTCATTTTGCAGGATGAGGATTTGGCGGTTTTGGGCGCTCAGGTTGCAATGTGAGAGCCCCAGAGTAATATAGGGGCCTAAATGATTACCTATACTATTTTGGGGGTTCCTTCTTATGATTGTAGTATAAGGGGCCCCAAAACCCTATTCTAATTATTAAGGCGCCCCTGTATTAATGCATGATGGGTTGCAGGCTTCGACTTCGTATTGGAATCTCGACCATGCGAAAGACCTCTTTCTGTGCAGGGCCGGCTCTTCGTGCCATTAATCCCACTAGAAGGCAACCGAAGCCGAGGCTGCACGATCCCTTGCTTAAGGCTCTCTGTTCGATGTCGATCCGGTAAAGGCAAGGAAAAGTCTCCCAGTCGAAACTGCAGGGCCGGGTTTGTGATTCTTGTAGAACCCTTGAGCCGATTGGCACATATGGCTGCTGTGGCACATCGTGACAGCTGTGTTTCCTTGATGTTTTACCCTCCTGCTCCTTGACGAGTTTGGCGTTTGATCAAATTTGATACTGGTAGTGGTCATGGCACACGGACGAGTAATACACCGGGACTGAAGTAACACCAGGCTGCTCCCATGCTGTTAGTGCACATCGCGGCTCTGATCAAGGCACCGGAACAGAGAATCTGGATGTTTTTAGGGTATAGGGTTCTGACGTTCTTCGTCACAGATTTGGGCTGGGTGGGGCTTCCGGCTTCAATTTTAGCAGCAGGTTGCATTGTCCAAGGGCGAAGCTTGTGTTCTTGTCGGCAACACGACTATCTGGTAAGGTCGGCTTGTTTCAGATGCAAGGGGGTGGAGATCCTTAACATCCATGTCCAACCGCCATCTCGAATCGTCCCAAAAATGGCGAGCCGAGTGTGGACCCGAAGCACATGGATCCGTGTTGTAAGGGCCTCTACACAGCTCCCGCTAAGTTTGAGAGCTCCGCTGTTAAGCATGAATGCCAAGCCCCGAGCGGGAGGCCAAGATGGACTTGAAGGGACATCTGCACCTGTTTCTGCAGCGCAGCCTCTTCAGGAAGTACTTGAACTACAGCGCTTTGGCTTCTCTAAGGTCTGGGCCAAACCTAGGCAACCCTAAGCCCTACATCGCATTGAGGGTTCCAGGGCAGCATTAGGACATGGGGTTAAGATTCGAATTCACGAGAGATTGCCAGACCTCGAGCTGGCTGCCCTCTTAGGCCTTAGGGTTTAGGGGTTGAGGGCCCGGTTGAAGGGAAAGTTCAGGCTGGTTTGACCAAGGAGAAAAGAGTTCTGTGTTGAGTTCAGATTTGATTCGGGCGCCTGGATCGGGTGCTTAGAACTTCAACCAGTTTGGCTCTTGAGCCCAAACCTACTTAAAGGTTCATGGGACTTAGTAACTGGGGTTAAAACTAGGGTAACTGTACTTATAAGTACTTATAACCCCAATTAAGATACTCATTATAACCTGACTTACTAAGTCCCATGATCCTCGAAGTACGTCTTCAGAGTGGGTGTTAGTTCGGATTTACCACAGCTTTTGGGGCTTAGGGCCAGGGCCACATCAAAGCAAGGCGAGCTCACTCCTTCAAAACCCTCGTGCAAGCTTCAAGCGGGGCGGGGACAACTATTTCAGTAGGGATTTAGGGGATTTTTAATAGAGAATTTCTTTTAAGGGACTCAGAAGGACCATTTTTCGGTATAATTAGATCATGGGGCCCGAAGGAAATGGAAACTTTCAGGAGAGGCAAGTAATGTCAGAACCACGAAACTCCTCCAAGCACCGGTTTGAAGAGCTCAACACGCGCAAACCTTCTAGGGTTTAGGGGTTTGTCCTTTGAGGGCTTGGGGTTGAGGGGTTTAGGTGTTAGGATTTATGACGCCGCCGCGGCAAACCAGGCGAGGAGTCACGAAGCTCAGTACCTCCAGCACTAATGCAGAGTGCCACCTGTCGCAACAAAGCTCTGGAGGGTTCCGGTACTGGAATCCTGGTGCTTCTATCTTAAGGGCATGAGGGTATACTGAAATGTGACAGCAATTTTGGGATCAAGGTGCTTAATTCGCACTTGAAGGTTTAGGAGGGCTTGGTGATGAGGTTTCTGCAGACTCGTAGGGTTCGGGGCTGTGTCGACCCCATATCAGCGACCCTGGTCCAAATCAGATCGGGCAAAGGCGCTGTTGTTCCAGACTGCTCTAGGGTTGTGGAGGTATATCCAGTAGAAGAAGTTTTCAAATTCACAGACATTGCCGCATGCCCAGTTTGGAACGGGTCTAGTTGCCCGGATCGGAGGACTGTATTGCATACCTAAGCGCCAGAACAACCGCCGGAAAAGGGCCTATAAGCAGCCTGAACAGCAAGCCCTGTAATCCCATGTTGAGGCCATCACGCGAGAATCTGGAACTTTGGCCGCAGCAGATTGGGGACGGGGGTGGGCCGCCTTTCACATTCCGGGACTGTTGTTGCCGCTGTCACCGCCGATGAAGGTTGAGAACAATAATGAAAACAGTAACAATAACAATAATAGCCAGAAGAGTATCAATCACAATGATTGTGAAGATGGTTATAATAATGATAGTGACCAGTAGTAACCGTAATAACAACATGGCAACTTTAACAGTCGTAGTCAAAGAAAGTGGTAAGAAGACTCTAATGCTGATAACAAAGATACCATATAGTAATAGCAGTTCTGGTGATGATAATTAATGTTGGTGATATTGCCGACGACTCTGCTTGTTCTCACGGGTACTACTACAATACGGTACATTCGAAGTCGAGCTTTGAATATCAAGCTCTAATCTCAACTGCAAGAGCCTGAGCACCGGAGCCGGTATGAAACGCGATCACAAGGCGCCCCGGATCCAACCTTGTGCACCAACAATGGCGGCAAATTTCTAGGTTCCCCCCGTAGCACCGGCTTACCCTCTTTCTATTTTGTGGTTTCCCCTTGCGAAAACTGAATAATGCGGATAAGGGAACCCTTACGATTCACGATTAAAGGGATGCTCCGGGGAGCCCGGCTTCTACAGTTGGCAAGAAGCCTCAAGGAAGCCATACCTGGCGACTTCCAATCACTCGTTTCTTGTTTTGACAAGCTTGAACATCTGAGAAGAAATGTGCTTCTCTGAAGCTTTAGAAGTTTGGAAGGAATCCTAGTCCTATTCCTAACTCAACCCAACCCAGACTGCCGGAGAAGCCTCAAAAGCCAAGCGCATCTGCCAGAAGAAGCCGCCACATCCTTCGGCAAAGTTCTGGACCTCGTTGCGATTTTATGTCAGCTCCCCTGGCACGAAATTACTCAGTATGTTGATGTGAGAACCCATGATAGTAGCAATCATGTCGGTAAGAAAACCATAGCTGACGGGCAAGAGAGGAGCAGATACATTTAGCGTCAGGAGGTTGAGGATTCTTGGCAGGTTTCGGGCTCAGTCGATCTTGTGGATGCCTTCAGGCGACCCACAGGGCCTCCGATTAGGAGGGAGCGTTTCAAAGTGGGGTCTCCTGCTAGATATCCAGTTGAAGGGGAACAACCCAAACGCATACTTCAAGCAGGAATCTCAGACTTTTTCGCTCGCCTAGGGTTTCGATTCCAACGAGTTTCTGCAGGAAGCCACGGACGGTCCGAAGCACCTAAGGCTCGTGATCTTCGCGTACTTTACCATCATGGAGAACCCTACGGCAATGATCTTCATCTTGGCGATGCCATGTAGCATGCTGCTCTATTTCACCTTGGTCAGCTTGACACGCGACTGCAGGAAAGTTTGGGGTCGATTCGGCTGCGCTCTACGATTGTCCCAAACAAGTGGAACCTACTTTCTTGTAGTGATAATACCTGTACAAGTGCATGTAGGTGCGTTGCTGGACTCCCATATGATTTAGACACTCGACCCGTTGCTTTCCAAAGCACTTGATGCACTAGCCGCTAGCCTTGACTTGAGCCGTTTTTCGGCCTGCCTCCCTCCCTACCCGTCCCCCTGCTTCTACCTAAGCCCTAAACATCAGCCTTGCAACCTGTTGGGAGGGTTTGAGGCTTGAGGGTTTGGACGTTTGAGGCTGGGTAGTCATGTTCGAGGATTTTGGGGAGACTGCCTTCGGAGATTTGAAACGCAAAGCCTCAGGATTCGTGTCGTTATGGTCTATGTCGCTGTCACAGTGGCAAGGATGGCCATGGTAGCACGCGTGGTGACGCTGATTAGCGACTGCTACTAGTTGTGCGGGTTCAAATGTATGTATTACTATCGGTACAACGACGATCGACTTTCTTGAACTCAGTTACACAGAACATACCACGGAAACACCCAGAATCTCAAGCCCTTGCACTCTCTCCCGCCTGCACTGCTTTTGTCTGAGGTGCCGCGGAGAGCGTGATCAGTGGAAGGACAGGCTTCAGTAAGGGTGAGATTATACTTTCTTTACTCGAACAGATTATCATACCAAGCTAGGCACGATCGAATAAACTAGATCTATACGACGTTGCAACTACTTGCAACATCCTGTGTGCCGAAACTTCGGAGGCTCGTTGTGGCGATCCTGTGGGTTCATATTTCCGGCAAGCCTAGGAGGTGGGAAAGGCAGCATGTTGAGGCATGAAGGGGACTGGACCTGGATTTCATGACCCCGCCCCCACGCGTCAGTGAACGGATGGTCACGAAGCCCCTGTGTACCCTCTCTCAGATCGAGGCTTCCAGAGAGCTTTGCCACGGATACTCCTACTCCTACGATCCCATGCAGTCCGAATTCGATCCCAGGGGCCAGGGAATATACCTTATCCTGCTACTTTCGGTTGGGGGGGGCTGCTGTTGCTTCTTAAGCCGTGACAGGAGATCGAAGACCAGATGTTGTTTTTGGTGGACGAGGCCTGGGCCTCGAGTTCCAGACGCATGTATTCCAAGAGTTCTACACACTCAGTTACATGTCTGTACATACATGTATATACACTATGCGTATACACATTGACATACATTACATATGTACGATATATACTTGCTATGATATTTGGATACATATCACAGATATACATGTAAATATGCTTATACAGTTATGTATTTAGTTAGCTGTTTAAGTACAATCTACCGGTAGATACATACATACATACATACATACATACATCTATATATATATATATATATATATACACGTTTGTGTGTGTGTGTTTACTTAGACATTGAAGCTTCAAGATAACTAACAAGGGTAAGCCGATAGCTTACGTAGGTAGGTGGATAGGTAGGTAAACAAGCAGATGTGCGATAGACAGGCAAGTAGGTACGCAGGTAGGCAGGAGTGGCTGGCAAGCAAGCAGGCGGGTTGATTGGTTGGGGGTTCCAGCGGATATTGTTTCGTTCTACATGGGAATGGAATGTTAAGTAGCACACCGCATGTACGTGCGTAAATATACAAGCACGCATGCATGCAAGAATGCAAGCATGCAAAGCAATCGTCATAACGTTCTTGCCGACGAACTGCGTTCGTGTGTGCATAGTGTTGCTCATAGTTCTTGTTTAGCACGATGGGCCACGATGGGTAATATGGATGTTGTCATGTAAGCTCTGGTGCTGTGAAAGCCCTGAGGCAGGATACCGTGCCGTCGAGAAGCCAGTCCTCATAGAAGCCTTCTCATCACCCTTGAAGAGACCCTTTATAGCAAGCCTTACAGATCCCTTTCGCTTGGGCTTCGGAGGAGATGCTCCAAACCCTGTCAGGAACGATCACGAGAGGCGTTTTCGTGGTATGTTTAGGATATAGGGGTTCTGGTTGGAGGTTTAGGGTTTGGACCCCAACCCTAAGCGTTACACCAAGCTCTAAACCCTGAAACCCTGCCCCCGACGGATGACGAGAGGTATGCCACCGATACCGGCTGGTGGCAGATTATTTTCAGAGGCCCGGTCGCTCTCTCACGTGGTCGACGAATGCTTAAATGAAGGCATGCATGCAGAAATATAGTTTGTACACTTATGCATGCAGACATATAGACAGACATAGACAGAGACAGAGCTGGAGATAAGGACTGACATATGCAAGTAGGTAGTACAAGTGGGTGTACGTATATGTATATACACACACACACACACATCGTAGCCTCCCTGCTCCTCCTCCCCCTGCTTTCCGCTTGAAAAGCAGGACATTTCATGATTTGAACGTTCCTGTATCCTTTGTCGTCTTAGACAGCCAGGTCATCTTTCTGCCTACGACCCAAATGACTGAGAGTGGAATTCTGATTGAAACTCAAGCAAAGTTTCAATGATATACTCCTTGTTCTGGAAGGGAGCATAGTATGCTCGCATTTCATATTGTCGAGCCAGCCCTCTTCCGCAGGCCTCAGATGAACGAGGAGTTCCAGATGCTTGACTGACGGTGGTATATGAAGTCCATGCAGACGTTTATGGGTTTAGGGGTTCAGAGGTTTGGGAATTTGCGCTGGCTGATTTTAGATGATCCCTTACCAGGCATCAGAAGAAGGATTCACTTCAGGGTTGTGAGGCAGGATCCGCCCTGCGTACCTCCGGCTGGTGAAGCTCCAAGCACCGGCACTATTCCGTTTACCTGCTCATTGTTACTACATGGTCGCACAGCTGCGGCCTCCACCAGAAACCCAAAACCCCAGGCCGCTACAGTCCATACCCTCTATAAGTCTTATTAGCAGCACGATGAAGTGGATCTGGCTAGAACCGGACTCTGCGGCCCAACATCCCAAAGATGCAAGTAGACAACCCGAACCCGGAACCCTAAGCCCCAAAAGTTTCTGGAAGCCCTCGCCCGTCAGACGCCCCCAGGAAGACCAGTGGCGACCTTAGGCGCGAGATGGTTCCGGACCGACTGTTCTGATGGATGCTGTCTGGGGGTGGGTTTCTTCACGGAGAACATTTTAGTCGGATTCTATCTTACGCAATATGACGAAACCGAACATCAACCAATCATGTGCGGGAAAATCCTTTCAAGGACGGGTGTCCAGGAAGAGCAGTAAGCATGTGTTTTCACATCGCGGCTTGGGAGAGTCAGGAAGACCCAACACTGGGAACCGAACATAAGATGTATTGAAAGGGTTGCTATGAGGTTGCTACAAGGTTAGTAGAGGGGTCACTCTAAGGTTACTCGAAGGGACCTTGATTTTACGAATCCCCAATATCACAGTCAGTTAAGAGGATTTTTGAGAGCCCTCTCCATGGCAGGACCACCTCAGAGATGCCAACGACAACATGTTCCCAAAGTGGTGGCTTGGATTGTTTCGAATTCAGGGGGTGAAGGGCTGAAGTGTAGGTTTGGCGCTTCGGGAAATTCGGGATTAGAGGTCCGAGTTCGGGATTGTTGCAATCTGTACCGAGTTGAGCTGTGCAAGAGTGCATCGGGGAACAAACCGCATGCTCAACGAAGCTTCGTATAGTATCGAAACACTGAAGAGGTCTGCAGTAGTGTTGTAAGTGCTCCTTGAACCTGGCAGAGGGCCCCAGGTTCAAGGCTCAAGATGCAACACTTGTGGACCTTATAAACTGTCATAACCTCAGAGCAACCTTCGTTTAGTAGTCACCTTAGAATCGCAACCTCATAGTCACGCCTACAGTGCCAATCATAGGCAGTTGTTGAGTAGAGCCTATCAGCCTATCTCTTCGTTCTCTCTCTCTCTCTCTCTCTCTCTCTCTCTCTCTCTCAAGCTCTTTGTGAATTACGAAGAATGAACCGCTTCTAAATTGCCTATGATGTCGGCGGCTGACTGCTGTACTGAGGCTTGGCCCCTTTTTCATGGGCCTCTACGTGTCGATCGAGGCATGCGCTATACTCGGGGAATGCTTCGAGACTTGACCTCGGCGCATGGCGAGGGTTTTCGGCCACATTAACTGAGACCTCAGGTTTAGGGGTCCGGGGGTGGGGGTTTCGGGGTTTCGGGCGTTGAAGATTGTTAGGATTAGGTGGTAATATCCGGGGTTTGGGTTCGCGAGGCTAGGGGGTTCAGGTTTGGGAGTTTAGTGGCGCATGTCGTGCGGTGAATATACGGGCCCTGAAGAATTATGCAAATCTCCTAAGGAGCCGAATCTACCCTGTAATTGGGGAGTAGATCTTCACTTGTTTGGGAGCTGCTGATGTAATATCATGATTGAAGCCGTAAGGCATGTTCATCAATTCAAGGCTATTGGGATTTCTTTGAGCCATGAGAGCCAATGACAAGTCCGTCTTTAAACGAAATCTCGAACCCATCATCTGAGCTCTCCACCTCAAACCCTGAAACCGTGGTCTAAGCCCGTTAAGCCTATTATTCCGTGGCTCTTTGCAGGCCGGCAGAGTACTGGATGGCTCCTTAAGCTTGGGCACCTTCCTTGCCACTGTGGGCATCATGACCCTTGGACGGGCCAGGTTGAGCGACTAGGGGTACCTTATTTTGGAGTCTTTCTAATGAGGATCCTACTATTTAGTGTACTATATTGGGGTCGCTTATTTTCGGAAAACTCCCATAAAGGACTTGTTAGCTAGCTTCTAGCTAGTTAGCGAATAAGTTGGTTAGTTGCCGACTTGGTCAGTCAGTCAGTCAGTCAGTCAGTCAGTCAGTCAGTCAGTCAGTCAGTCAGTCAGTCAGTCAGTTCGTTGTTAAAGTTTTTGCTAGCTCGCCGGCAAGCTAGCCAGTTGTACATACTTACATACGTGCATGTATTTTTAGGTACATAACCACGCAGAGATACATGGACGCACAGACACATAGACATACACGCTTCGTTAATTCAGTCTTTCATCCGTCATTCATTAATTCATTCAGTCAGTCAGTCAGTCAGTCAGTCAGTCAGTCACCCACTCACTCACTGACTAATTCATTCATTCGTTCATCCGTTTCTTCACCCGTTCATTCATACCTATTCGTATGAACAGAAAGGCAAACAGCAGTAGAAAGAGGAGGACCATCCTTTTTGCAAATGGTCTGGTAAGGAGACCCTTCACCGAGAGAGAGTTGATTGAGAGTCGAGAGACTCAGGTTTGCTTCAACCCTGAGCTCTAGTAGCCTTGGAGCCTAATATCACAGGGTATGGAGTGGATAATTTCATTAATGATCCACACCATACCGAGTGAGATCCTAATTCAGGATTCTCCGATTCAGAGGTTTCGGTTCTCGATCGGCTTCCGTAGGGTCGACGTGCCGAGGGTTAGAAGGTTGAGAGCCGGTGGGTGTGCAGGCGCGTTTGGGGATTAATTGGGTTTTCAGGTGCCTCAACCCTACGCCGGTTGATTTGGGCTTACATCCCAACCTTGACATTGGGGAGTGCTTTCCTGGCCTCGAGGCCAAGATCGGCAACAGAGCAGCACCATAGCGGTTTAGGGTTCGGGCTTTTGGTAGTAATCAGCAAAGGATCGTCACCATCATCACAGTCGCATCGCAAGCCACACCAGCAGCAACAGCAATAGCGAACCTTGTCCCTGAACCCGGAACCCCAAAGTCCAAAAGCCCTAACCCTGACCGCAAATCCCTGACCCCAGAAGATGAGGAAAGCTGTTTTCGACCACAGCTATCTGAGCAATCCTGGGCAGGTCGCTGGGATACGTTTATCGTTGCCCCCTATTAGGTGCAAGAAGATCGCAATCTGCGACTCTTTTGTTAGAGGGCTCCTGGGAACAACCCTGAAGCTTCGAAAGCCCCCTAAAACCTCCGTGCGAAGAGCAGCCCTCGTGCGAGGAAAGACATCAGCGAAGAGTTCGAAGAGGCCTCTTGGGACTTGCTATTCAAAGGGGAAAAGGAGGGACCCTTAATGGGGGACCCCTGCCCTATAATGGGCTATATAATGGGTATATGATAGCTTTATTAAGGGTATATGCCTAGGGGTCCTTATTAAGGGTCCCTCCTTTTACCCTTGGAGCTATGGGATTTGCAGTGCCTTTTCTCAAGGGCTTTATCGGGTTTCGGAGCCAGGTTCGGGGCTCATGGACGACATTCCCCAGTGCATTGGCCGTGGTCAGCTTATGGTTTGGGGTTTAGGGTTTAGGGTTCAGGGTTTGGGGTTCAGGGTTTAGGGTTTTCGGGATGTTTATGACCTTCGATTGGCCATTTGAGCAACTTTTCTATCAGCGTCGTTTGGCTATGGCTTGTGTCGTTGCGACTTCCAACGAGTAGCATGGAAGCCCGACTGAATCTATTCCCAGGGATTTCTTATGATAACTATATTATAGTCACTATCAAATCCGAAGCGTAACGCCCTGTCACGCTCAGGGGAAGGGTTTCGGGTTCCGGTGCAGCGAGTCGTGCTTCGAGCTCATTGTATGGATCTTCGTTTGTTGCGGCTCAGTGAAGCCCCCTGGTCATTCGTTGGCTGGTGGTGCCCGAAATCTAAGATAGCCGTCGGTCGTCTAAATCTTTTTTCTGTACCCTAGACAGAATAACCTAAGCCTCGACTCGTGGATCCCGCCGTGAATCCGGGATGGTGTTGGACCCTGTTAGGGTTATGCCATCATCTTGGAGCTCACACAATTCTACTACTCTGTGGTGGACTTGACCGCCGCTTGGGCACGAAAGTCTCGGTTTTTGGAGTTTGGAGCGCGAGCAACATGGTTGGGTGCCGCAGTCCATGAGTCCAGCAGCCGTTTGGGGACATCTAGGCTCCTTCGTGAAGTTGGCATTCCCGAAAGCCTTAAACCCTTGCTCCCTTTACGTGTCTTCTTCTCAACCCCAGCAGTGCTGGGCTCAGGAGCAGGTTTGACACCACTGTTTTAATCGATATCTGCAGGCGAAGCAGGGTCCAGAATTCCTACGTGCTGGTGCTAGTTCTGGGCGTACTACTGCGGCTGTTGCGGCTACTATCTCTACTTCTCTTGCTTCTTCTACTCCCACGCCTACCGCTACTGCTACGTCTACTTCTATTGATAAAGCAACAAGAACAGCACAACTGAAGAAAGTGGTTGGTTCCGCGGCATCGAAACCATAGTGACTGCCCCCGATCGGTTTTGATCCCACACAAGCTTGACCCAGAGAGCCCAAAACCCCTCGATTTAGGAATATGGCTTCATATTATGATTTTTGCTAAATTCCTTAATTAAGGGGTATTGGG
This sequence comes from Symbiodinium sp. CCMP2592, assembly GCA_905221615.1. Taxonomy (NCBI): domain Eukaryota; class Dinophyceae; order Suessiales; family Symbiodiniaceae; genus Symbiodinium; species Symbiodinium sp. CCMP2592. The sequence goes on from CAJNDT010000078.1 coordinate 246,168, forward strand.
CTCTCTGGGGAGTGCCCGAAATCAGGTCTTCTTCAACAAGCCAACGGATCTCCGGACATGGAAGGCAGTGAATCGACAGCGGCGGGACGAGTCGCCACTCTCCTGCGCTTTTGGGCGCACTCAGGCCTAGGCCCACAGACTTTGGATACTGTATACTAAGATTGTAGTGAACTTTGATATACTATGACTTCGTACTGTTATCTTCCACTAAGTACTGTTACTATTATATACATGTCAAAGTAATACTATGAAGAATCATTTGGAGGTGTGATTGGTGTTCTGGCCCGCTGTAAACTTCTACGGGTGACCAGGTCGGAGCCGCTTTCAGGATCCCCCGACGGAGTACATGATTCTCATAGGTAGTCCTGGAACGGAAACTAGTTTAGAGAACACCTACTATTACTATGCTTAAAGGAAAAGGGGCTCGTTCGGCTCTGATCACTGTAGGCATCAACGCTCCCTCTGACTCTTCTTGAACAGGTTTCGGGGTTTCAGGGTTTCAGAGTTTCGGAATGGGTGCAGACTTCACGCACGGCACGCCCTTTCAACTCGACACGAATTCGTTGTTTCCGGAGAGATCACGCTGCTCGAAATGTGTGCAGTTCGGTTCTGAGTAGGTCCGTCGGCGAGCTATAGCGAATCCCAGAAAGTTGGAACATGGGTTTAGGAGGATTTGTGCGGATCCCTGATACTTTACCTTGAGGGCATGAGGATACTATTGTTCCAACTTTCTGGCTTCTACGATAGTTATTCAGCAAGTATGTGTGTCAGTAGGTATTTTATTCAGCGCGGACGGGCGGACATTGGTTGGCAAGCAGCCAGTCAGCAGACGGAGTTCGCTCAATCACATCCTCGACACTTAATGATGTACAGAGTTGATGGCAGTTTTACCTCGGACAGAGTTTTCGCGACTTGAGTCCTATACATCATACTATCATACACGTCACCATAAACCAATAAAGATCCACAAAAATCCTCCAAAGCCACTCAAAGACTCCGTTTAAACCCTTGATACGTTCGCCCGGCCCAGCGTTTCGAGCGAAGTCACATCAAGGAAGCGGGTCCGGGACGCTTTCTATGCCAAGCCTCCCATCGACGAGCCCATGCCTGGTGAGCTGAAAGAGACCGAGGCGCATGGGGAAAGATGTCGGATTTTCAGGGCCAGGTGCTGAATTGATTGTATCGTTGTTTCACATTCTTCCGCGCTTCACAGGTTGTGTGAGTCATTGCCCAGGCAGGATTCAACGAGTTTAGGCTTCAAGTCTGCATGGTTTGGGGTTCGGAAGTGTGGGTTTGCTTCGCACAGTTGAGTGGCTTCTGGGCTTCAGGAGGTTCTGTTGTCCGAATCGGGCACCCCCTCGGCTTTGGCAGACATCATCATCTATCTCAATCTCTCTCTCTCTCTCTCTCTCTCTCTCTGTCTTTGCTCACTGCAGCTCAACTACCCTTCTGCGCATGATCATCACCATGATCATCACAATTCTGAACTGGCATCAACAGTGCATGATCATCATCCCACCACCACACCACCACCACCAGCATCACCCTCATCATGATCTTCACCGTCATCGTCATCATCGTGACCGTCATCCTTCTGCTCAGCATTCGTATCTGGCAGCCTCAGCGGTTTCAGCACCCCTCATCATCGCCCTAATCGTCAGCACGTCATGCAGCATTCTCACAATTAGCAGCTTACAATGTTTGATCACCTCTGTTTAGCGTCATTTTAACCGTCAGTTCCCATCGCAGAAGTGGCAGGAGAATCTCAGTCTCACAGCACTAGGCACAACGTCAGAGCATACATGAGCAGCCTCACATTGCTGAATCAACCGTTAGATTTTGAGAGTGGCAACGGCACACAATAATGAACGTGAATGGAAAACGACTGGCCCGGATCACTACAGCAGCAAGTGACACTTCGCAGCCTAATGCTAAGCCTGATCATCATGCTAGAGTTAGACGCTAAACCCTAAACCCTAGAGGGTACGAAGATTGGCAACCTGCACTTTCAAAACGATCTCCTGACAGACGTCTAGTCTGTCATTAAGTCCGCACCATCGAGAGCTGCTCGCCGGAAATCCACGTGGACTGCGTGTTGAGTATTCCTATTGCTATTGCTTCTACTGTTACTATTATTATTGCTCAGTTGCTACTACTACTACTACTACTACTACTACTACTACTACTACTACTACTACGACTACTGCTACTACTGCTACTACTACTACTACTACTACTACTACTGCTACGACGACGACTACTACTATTACTGTTACTATGACTATTACTATGACGGTAGCCATTACTATTACTATTACTATTGTTCAGTTATGATTATCACTATTACCGTTATTATTGTTGTAGGTCGAGACAGAGGCGGAGCCCCCCGCAGAGGAGGCGCAGGGCAGAGTTTTATGTCTCAGCGTCAAGGGCTTAGGGCTTAGGGTTTAGGGCTTAGGGTCTAGGGTTTAGGGCTTAGGGTTTAGGGTTTAGGGTCACTTTCGACCAGTGACGGGCAGACTCTATTCATCCGGGAGTTTCCGAAGATTAGGGGTACCTTGAAAGGGATCCTGTAAGGGTTCCTCAAAGGGATCTATAAGGGTTCTATAAAGGGTTTAGGGTTTAGAGTTTCCGAAACTTAGGGGTACCTTATTTGGGGATCCTTACAATAAGGATCCTACTAATTATTTGGGATACTATATTAGGGTCTCCTATTTTCGAAAACTCCCATACAGCGAAGGCATCATCACTCAGTCTCTTCGCCATCGTCATCATCCTAATCTTCATGGCCATCACCACCGTCACTTGAGTCACTTATACCAGAACAATCATCAACAGCAAAAGGCAGCAGCAACGACAGCCGATATCATTAAAGTTGACAGCAATCAAGCAAAAACTCCGATGCCAACAACCGGAGCAGCAACAGTAGCCACAGCAATGCTCACCCCAAAGGGGCAGCCGTAGTTCGTTGGTCTTGTTATCACTGGTGCTGCTCCACCAATCTGTTGCTGGACCCTTGCTGATGCAGCAGCCACAGCCAGAACAACAACAACAACAACAACAACAACAACTACTACTACTACTACTACTACTACTACTACTACTACTACTACTACTACTACTCCTGCTACTACGGGTACGACGAAGACTACTGCTACTGCAGCTGCTACTGCTACAGTTCTGCCACTGCTACTGCTCCTGCTCCTACTCCTGCTGCTGCTACTGCGACTGGTACTGCCACTGCCACTGCGACAGCCAAGGCCACTGCTACTGCTAGTGCTACTACTTCTGCTACTACCACAATACTGCTACGGTTTTGATAGCCACCAGTCGCCAGCAGAGCAATAGCAGTAAGACTAGCAGTTGCGAGTTTGCAGTGCTACAGTGGTCGCATTCGCGGATTGTTACGAGTTCGGGTTCTGCAGTAGCCTAGCATGTCGCATGCAGCACATAGAACACACTTTTGGGGCTCTTGTTCTCGCCGGTTATCCTTGAACCGAGCCTGAACCTGAAAGCCCTCAACTGGCCCTGAACCCGAAACTCCCCCAGTCCCAAGCCGAATGCTTGAAGTTGAGCGAGTTTTGGCACCATGCCCTAAGGTTTTTGTTCGAGTTGGGGCTGTGAGGCTGCCGGAGCCCATGGAGATTTTGGGAGAAGAGCCAAGTTTCTGCTGCGGGCTCATACAAGAGATGACAGTTTAGGGTGCAGGGTGTGTGGCTCGGGCAAACAGAGACAGCTTCAACGGAAGCTGGTGCAAGTGCAAGTCCAGGAACACCCATACTCAAAAGACGAAGCCCAAGCGCCAATCCTACACCCTGAGATATTCGCAAAGCTTCTCGACATCAAAGCGTCTGGCAGCAGGCCATGTACAAGACGGATCTGATTCCGATCAGGAGCCCTGTGCAATCCCAACCTTAAACCCTGGTGCCAGCCGAGGGTCCTTTGGGCGTGGTTACAACATCAAGACCAGTCCAGGGCAAATTTTGCTCGAGAGGCTAGTAGACGAGGAACGGTGGTGGATGATGGTTTGACATGCTGATTTCTTGAGCCTCATTCATAGGTTGTTGATAAAGCTGTAGCGCGGTGCCAGATCTTCTCAAGAGCTTCTTGCAATTTGAAGCAGGGCCGGCCCAAGATCTGCAGCCCTACATAAAAGGCCGGACAAGCCCTGTTCTGTTGAGATTGCTTCAGGCCCCGATTTTCGACACACCACAAACTCCCGGCGAGGATCGAAGGCATGAGCTATGATCCCATCTTCAAAAATGTCAATGCAGCTCCTCTTGATTTCAGTTCTCGAGCATTTGCGCTGAAGGGTTTAGGATTTATGAACCGTAAGCTTAAAGCCGTGACCTAAAGCCTTACGTAACTCTGTATGGCACAGGCATGTGGAATTTGGGAGTTGTTTCCATGCAAAAGACCCGCATGCTCACAGATACTCACTGATGGTTTAGCAAAACACATCGCACCTGACTTCTCGTACCTAAAGCCCGAACCTGTATGATTGAGAATTGAGGCTGCAGCACTCAGGCTTCCGAGTGTGAGGCTGTGGTTCGACGTTCATCAATTTGTTTCGGTATATCTTTTCTGCTGTCAGGCAGAATTTCGTGTTCTATGCAGTCCCATCGCTGTGGTTTTACGTTTGGTTGTCTTTACCCTGCTCCACTGTGGCTGCTACACTGTCAAGACGTACTCTCACGACCGTGCTTCTTGTGGTGAGGCTCTGGCCGAAGGTACTTGCGGCATTACAGTCCCCAAACCCAACCCCATTTCAGAACCCTTAACGCAACCGTCATACAACTGCCATAGGCCCTCATACCGTTTATAAACCCCACATTAAACCCATAACTATGCAACCTTAAACATACACATATACATGTACATCAGCAAAAGAAGAACCCTGTTCCAATTATTATCCTTCTTCTTAGTCTTATTCTTCTTATTGTGATAGATTTACTAACGGTTGATGATATAAATCCTGCATTACCTTAATGACCCGACAATGGGAATTATGGTTTATTCCTTATTAGGGCTAATGCACGATTTATATCATCAACCGTAATTAAGGCCCCTATATCATAGAGCCCTTATATAGTATCCCTTACAGCAACCCTTATATAGAGCCCTTTAACCCCTACTCTAATTATTAATCAAGGCTCTTACTACTTAAGGCCTTCCTCTCGACTATAGTATCCCGTATAGTACCTCTTATGTAGAGCCCTTTAAATCCACACACTCGTTTTGAGGGTTGGATCCTTGGGGGCTGGATCAGGGGGGTTTGAAGGCCAAAACCAATTTCCTCAATAGTGCAGTTCAATATACCGATTTAAGGTTTCAAGCTGTTGTAGTATTAGCTTATTTATGTATTTTATTAGGAATTTCAGTGCCGGGGGCACGGCCGTTGACCAAAACATTTTAAAGCACACTGGGAAGCCAGCGTGAGGAAACCCTTTTTTGCCAAACATTTTTGCATTTGTCCAAGCCGGATGTATTGAGCGATGGTGTTCGCTTCTGTCCAAGCCGGATGTGTTGGAAGCTGAAACGTGGTCCTTTGTCACGTGCCACTGCTTGGTTGGCTTGGTTGCTTGGTTGGCTTGCTTGGCTTGCTTGGCTTGCTTGGCTTGCTTGGCTTGGACTCGCCCTACCCATCCTGCACGCCCAAGCTCAGAGTGGTCTTAGAGACCGCTCCAGTCGGGCTCGGACCACGTGAGCAATGGGTCCTTGATCCGTGCGGGACAGCGTCGCTGGCCGGGCGCTGGGGATTTACTCTGTGTGCTGCTCGCCTGTCCAGCCAGGTGGTGTGTCCGCCGCGGGGTGAAATGCACACAGATTGCAGGGAAGGCCTCGCTACTATTAATAAATACTATGCCACGTACCCACACCACGGTCGAAGTATTAACTTCGATCACTGCTGCTTGCCGGCATGGCCCCGCATGGCATCTTATGCTGTGCCTCATTGACAGGTCTTCAGTAACCGGCGCGTTGCGCAGCGATTCCGGTGCACTCGATGACGAGCATGACCTGTCCTCTTGCGGGCCGGTATGCAAGGCAATTGGATTTCAGCGCTCCGCATCTGATTTGCCGGCGCATACTCAGCAGGGTGACCCCATCTTGGCCGAATGGGGGTGGCATTTAAAGAAGTCTCCAGTCCGCATGACTGTCAGAGCACACTCGTGTTTGCAAAGACGCTGGGGAGGCCGTTACTGTGTCGGCATGGCATTGCTTGGCTTGGTTGATTCGATTCTGCAGTGGCATCAATTCTGGTAGCATCAATCAATTGTGGTAGTCAGCATGGCATTGCTTGGCTTGGTTGATTCGATGCTGCAGTGGCATCAATTCTGGTAGCATCAATCAATGTCAATGGTGGTAGTCAGCATGGCATTGCATGGCTTGATTGCTTCGATTGTTGCGGTGGCATCTGATTCGATTTTGCGGTGGCATCAATTCTGATACCATCAGTTCTGGTAGCAGCAACTGTGGTAGTCAGCATGGCATTGCTTGGCTTGGTTGATTCGATTTTGCAGTGGCATCAATTCTGGTAGCATCAGTTCTGGTAGCATCAATTTGTCAATTGTGGTAGCAACAATTGTGGTAGCGCTAATTGTGGTAGCATGATTTGCGGTAGTATAACTATTGTGGTAGCATCAATGGCAAGGTCTGCCTGGCATGTTTTGACAGAGCCGGGGGGGGGGCAGGGCTGGCATGAAATTTGCATTTTGCCAGGTGAAGTCGTTTCAGAAGGCATGTGAGTGATATTTGCGCGGAAGGCTCAGTGAGTGTGTGTGTGTGTGTCAGCTTGCTTGGTGATTGATTGTGAGCCCCTTGTAACCTAATGCTGCAGTTCTGGCTCAAGTGGTCTGCCTGGCATGTTTTGACAGAGCCGGGGGGGGGGCAGGGCTGGCATGAAATTTGCATTTTGCCAGGTGAAGTCGTTTCAGAAGGCATGTGAGTGATATTTGCGCGGAAGGCTCAGTGAGTGTGTGTGTGTGTGTGTGTCAGCTTGCTTGGTGATTGATTGTGAGCCCCTTGTAACCTAATGCTGCAGTTCTGGCTCAAGTTGTGCTATGTCGAGTGTGGCCCTCCAGCATCTCCCTGAGGAATTGTGTCTCGAGGAGCAGGGCCAGGATCTCCGGAAAGCACAGCAAGCAATCTACTTGCTCTATTTGCTCTGCCCGAGAAAGGCTGGTGATCTTGTGACACCTGCAGTACATTTCAGACAATTTCCAATTGAGAATAATTTGCTACCTGACATGTCATTGTTTCAATGCAACAACATTTGAGGAGATCTTTCAAACGGGGAAGAGACGGCATCCAGAAACCAGAAGCCTGGATTCTGTCAGCCTGTAACAAGAACGTTAGAGAGCACTTTGGCAAAGATTGATGCAGCCCTTTTTTTTGGCGCTTAAGCTTTCATCATTACAATTCCGTGTTCATTCGAGGCACAATCAAAGCTTGGGGATAGTATACAGCCAATTCGATGTCGGGAACTACGGCAGCAAGAAAGCCGCAGACGCCTCAACGAAAAGTTCCGGTGACTTGGGGCGGGGCAAAGAAGAAGACGACTCGGACGATTGGGGACGCAAGTGGAAGGACCCCGAGAGAAACAAGAGACCACGAACCGGCTATTGATGCTACTGATGACGATGTGAGCTCTATTGACAACCCGAGCTCTTCGGCAGCTGCTTTCTGCTCCAACACTTCGAGGTCAGTTTTCCTGGGCGGCAGAACCTACGTTTGGCCGAAGAGAGTGGTGATCGTTGGTTATGGGGTTGCCCACCATGGAAATCGTCCATCACCTCAGATGGCAGACTTGTTGGAGAGGTTGGACAGGGAATGTAACTTTTCTAACAAATGGGAGGTTCGCTTGCAGCAGTCAATGCACGTGTCGAAGCTTCATGACATTTGTACATTTTTCATTCATTTCAGTTTCACTCAATTGACAATTGAGGGCAGTGACAGTGACAGTCATGGATGGAAGCCAAGGGAGGCCGAAGGAGGAAGGTTTGGCAGAGAATGTGGCCTATACCAGCATATCATGGAACAGGTGCCTGGTCGAACAGGTGTTGCTTCATGAATCGAGTTGTATAATAATTAATTTTAATTTTAATAAGAATTCACCCTAATGACCGAGGTGTATCGTCATCCCGCAGCGCTCAAGACGCTCCACTTCATCCTCAATTTTCCCGACAAGTTGCTCAGGCTTCTCGAGTCTTTGAATGCTGAAGGTCTTGGAGGTTTTTTTTAGGTTCAGGGACTAGGATAATTATAACCCTCCTATGTGGTCCTTCAATTGTCAGGATCTGCTGTTCGGCGGGATGGCACAGGACGTGTGCCATGATTGCGTTGGTCATGGCTCTCTTCCAAGTCGCTGTGCTGAACTGACTCATTGGTCCAGGTGACACTCAATTGTCTAGTTTTTGTAAGTATATCAGCTGTCAGTGCAGGTCTGTGGCATCGAATGCGTCGCATGGTTCGACACTTTAGTCCAGAGGCACAGAAAGGAAGATTACAGAGCCATCGCTGCCGATCAACAGCACATTATCGACTTCGCCAATGGCCATCACGTGTCGCTGAGCAGCTTCAGATTTTCGAATGTTGTTTTGAGGTTGTAATATGTAAATATTTAAATGCAATCCATGGTTCTGCCAAAGTGTGCATCAGGAAGCAGAAGCATCTCCTGCCGTCCATTGGTTGGTCGTCGGATCAATGGAAGGCAGCATTGCAAAATGCTTGGACCACATGGACCGACCAATTTGCAAATCAGACTGATTGGGCTTCCATTCAGATGTGCCTGGACTCGAATTCCGCATTGATTTGATTTGCAGTCTGCCCTGTAGTGCCAACACGTACCACTTTGACTCAGGAACTTGAAAACAAGAATGGTCAAGGACAAGCAGGAACATCCCGTGGACCTACCTTCCAGGACATTTCAGAAGCTTCAGAAGCGAAATCAGAAGACGAAGTCAAGAGGAACTGCTGCAGCAGCAGCAGCTGGGAGCAACACTACATTTTCGCTTCAGCTTCAAGAATAAATAATAACATTTCAGTCACAATTGACATCCTCAATTGAGTGTGTGTGTGTGTGTCGTCTTCAATGCAAAGCATTTGAGGTGCTGCCAGATGCCAAAAGAGCACGAACTGCTCCGCTTGAGATCCCGGAGACAGATGTCGATGACGCCACAAGAGGGGGTGGTGATCCTGCATCCTCCAGTTCTGCTACTCCGGCTTTTGCCAGGCCACCAGTGCCCGCTCCAGAGTGGACCAATGATCCAAAAGCATCACCAGCAAAAAAAACAAAAGCCAGCGCAACAGCATCAACAGACGAGCCAGGGGCAGGACCAAAAGCAGGAGCACCACCAAAAGCAAGACCGCCAGCAAAAAAATTGGCATCAGCAGAAGTAGGGGCAACGGCAAAAACAAAGCCAGCACCTCTTACGAAAAGCATGCCTGCAAAGCCGAAAAAGCCGGCTGCAAAGCCGCCAAAGCCGCCAGTGTCAGTGGTTGAGGTTGATTCTCCAGAGGGTGTGCCGGAACCGAAAGATCCGCCCAAGTCTCGTCCGTTACATCCAAGGGATGCACGTCTGGCAGCAACACATCCAGTTCAACCTGCCTTTCCTCCGCCGGCGCCAGCAAACCCAACACTTCCGATGATGACGGCATGTGAGATGGCTGTTGGGGAATGCTTTCAGACATTCCTAGGTGGTGGTGCTGCACTGCCGAGCAACAGTTCAGCTCGATCTTCAATTGAGAACATGGTGTCGAGTTTGGCGAATGCTGTGTGGGAGAGGCTGCAGCCAAAACTTGTGGAACTTCAATTCATGTCAACACTTGAGCACAGTGTTCCACTGGCACCTGCCGGTGCGCTGGCGGACCTCACAGCGTGGAATCCGAGTCTTCCTGAGAAGTCGGAGCCCTACAAGGCTGAGCAGGAGCAAATCGACCAGGAGGCGGAAGAGGAGGAAGCAGAGGAGCACGATGAAGAAGTAGCCCCTACCATCGACAGAAACCCTGTGATGCAGCCTGGCAGGGATTTGCATGCAGTTTACAGTGTTGTATTGTTTATATGAAACAGTTGAGGCTGGAGATCTTGGAGGACTACTATATCCCTGAAGATGTCAAGGACCAGTTCTTCCACGTGGCCACCCATCACGATTTCCCATTGCAGCGCCAGGTCAAGCTCATGCCGCTTGAACTGTTCATTGGTTCATTGTGCACCATTACATCCCTTTAAGACTCAGACTCACATGAATCAATCAATATCTGTAGTGCCAAGGATGAACATGCTGATGCGCCATGGTGAGAGACAACAGAGTACGAGCTGGCTGAGACAATGTGTGGGCAACTTGTCCTTGTTCGGGGACAGTGCAAGTCCTTAAACTCAAATGTGGTGAAGTAGTGAGCTTGTGCTGGCTACAGGAAACGAAATGTCCCAGCCACACCCGCCATCCGCTTCGACAGAGCGGCCGCCACTGGAACTGTTCGACCCGACTTGAAGTGAGCTGACTGCCCGGCTGACTGAGCTGAAAGCTCCAATGAGATGTTGAGCTTTCATCCATGGCACTTTCTGGTGCTCGTACACTAAGTACCATACTCAGCTGGTGATTTGGTTGAGTGAATCTACTCAGCTGATTCCAGCTCTTCTGATTGGTTCATTCTCCTCGACTCACACAGACTCTGACAATTCCGTGTCAGTCAGTTTGAAGTTAATTCATGCTATCACCCAAGCACACACACACACACAGAAACACATAATATAATATCATATCATACAGCTTCCAATGTGCTCAGGTGCTGGAGTTCCTCGAGTTGCAGGAGGCAGTGACATCGATCTCACTGGTGAGTTGTCGATGAAAATGTTGTGTTAGTCAGTCGTCTGGTCATAGATTCATGTTTTTGCAGCTGTTGGTGTCAAAGTTCAGAACTGCTCCGAACAGTAGTTACGCTTTGGATTCCCATGCTACTGGATGAACACTTTCACAATTGAGTCTCAATTGTCACAATTGCAGCATTTTAGAATTGAGAGGTGGCTGCTGAGGCCAAACGCAAATAGCATTTTTTCGCATGTGACTTTTCCTGGTGGCGATGGAGTGTCCTTTTTGCAAGCGTTGCCTGGGTCATTCATACTGGAGGAAATCCCAGTGGTACCAGAAAACAGCTGAAACGCCAATTCGGCACTACTTCAATTGTTGCCGTGACTGTAGCAATGTCCTGGAGAACCTGTATGTGGATCCACGTGAAGTGCGGTCGGCAACAATATTTGTGGCCCAGATGATTGATCTTTTGAGAGCAGATTCAGGCCAACTTCAGCGCAGGTTTCGGAGTGTGTTCCAGGGCTTGGCTGACTACCCATCACAATTTCGAAAACACATATCTCACGGAGGCTGCCTGTACTACAATGGGCAACCGCATGATCCTGGGAATGCGTTATACACAATGGCGTTGGAGTTGCTTCTGCCTGGATTTCGCAGAGCCTATCCTTGGGGCGAAGAGAAACTTGGAGACCTGGTTGAGGGGCTTCTTTGGGTATGGTCTCCGGAATTTTTTGCCTCGGAGGAGTTGCAGCGCAAGGCGGATCAGACCAGGAAGCATTATAACAAGAACATCAAGTGGCTTCTACATTGTGCCGAGCCGGCAATTACACGAGATTTGACGATGATCGGATTCTTGCATGGGTGGTTTTCATCTGTTTTCATGCTTTCGAGAGCCACTGGCTACACACAACCGTTCTCAAACGTGGAGGAGCTCCTTACTTTTCGGGATTGGACCCCTGAGAACTCTTGCCCAAACAAAAAATGCGGGCAGAATTGGAAGCAATGGCTCTGAAGTTGGACGAGGTTCTGATGCAGTCGTCAGAGTCTGAGGAGTCACTGGACCCTTATCATTGTAAAGCAGATGAGGATCTAGAGGATGAAGACCCAGAGGAAGACAAAGTTCCCGAAAATGAGGATATAGAGGATGAGGACGAAGACGAAGCCCATGCAATGAGTGATGATGAGCCAATGTACAGACATGAAGTGTGTGACGAAACATCAGACTCAGAGAACGAATACTTACACATGCTGTTGGAACAGTCCTCTGAATCCGAGGACGAGCACGATCCGGCCTGAAACTCTGACTCCTCGAATCGGTGTCGAGTCCTTTTGCCAATTAGGTCACTGACACTGACAATGCGCCTACCTCTGCCTCTGTGACTCAAAACACACAATTGATTTATTGTGATGACAGTTTCGTGCACAATGAAGTGACAGTGTTGTACACAATTAATTGAGAGTTTGCTTGACTTGCAGATTCCTTATAAAAACCTGATGGTGCTGTACAACTCTATGAACCATCAGAGTGCAAAAGGAAACAGTGTCATGGGCACAGCAAAGTCATCCAGTGAAACTTTGCCTGACAAATCTGTGTCAGTGCATGAGTGGGCAACTGGCATGGCACATGTTGCGGTTGAAAGCCAAGCCAAGAAATGAACAATTCTTCAATTCTGTCAGGTTGTTTGCGACAAAGAGAACCATCACCATGCAGCCGCCTCAGTCTTCAGTGAAAGCCTCTTACATCCAGTCTTGGAATGGTTTGCCTGCTGTTAGAATTGTCTTGCTTCAGCTGCAGCCATTGTCCCCCAAGATCAATTTGGTTTGAAATTTTGATTGACGATCATGTCGAATCCCAAGAAGGAGGGCTATGTGGAATCCCTTCAGTGCTATGTGGACGAAAAAAGGTGCCTCAGCTGCATGCTGTTCCACTTTGAAAGCTACCTGCCGGCATGGGACTACAAGCGCTTGGAGATGATCTCGCACGACTGCAAATGTGATGATGTGGTTTTGGCGGAGTCCAAAGGCAGTGTGTCAGAGGAATCTGCAACCTGCAAAAGCCAGTTGCCGGTCAAGCACTGATGTTTCACCGATGTGATTCGCACAGGACAAATTTGAATTAGTAATTATTCTGCCATTTGCAGATCACTAGCTGCAATTGCAGGTTCCAGAAGATTCCAGCAAGTTTCGATTGGGGGAAAAAGCTGTGGGAAACCTGAGCTATTGCCGAAATTGTCCTTTGTCCAGTGATGCTTGTGGAAATGAATTGCATGTCCATGAATTGTGTCACAATTGTCGTGTCTCAGATCAATTGTGAAGCGCTGAGAACTGGACGGTTCTACATCTGGAGCAAGGAAGGATCTTGAACAGTAGCAACTCAATCGTTGATTGAGTCAGCGGATAGCTCCAGTGACAATGGGCTGGACAGTTTCAAGGAAACAGCAGAAACATGCAAAGGGGCCGTAGCCGGAGCAATTCGCCCTTGCAGCCGCCGTTGCCGCCGCCGTTTAATTATGATAATTTCAATTGGCGTCGCTTTTCCAGGAGCAGATCCAGCAGCCCTCGAAGCCCACTCCCCCCGTGGTCCGAGTCCAACCGATCCGACACGCCGGAGAGACTGCAAGTGAACAGAAGAAACAGGCATTTTTACAGGACGAATCTCAATGGTTACGTTTTGTCCGGCTGGGAGGAGGAGCGCATGAGACGACTCAGGGAAAACAATCCGCCAATTTTGCCACAGGAACGCCCCATATTGATCGATCATGTTTTGCATTATGATGTCAATCGTCCTCTTTGGAGGCACGAGTATCCGTGGCAACCAGTGCGATGGCGAATCAACCGCCTTGACCGCCATGACGATATGAACAAACAAGAGGGTGCAATGTCGGTACACCATCTAGTGAATTTGCAAGATGGTTACTATTGGCTTCATGTGACTCACGAGTTGCTCACTGTGGACTGCCTTTGCAATTTTCGGACAACTTGCCGTCGTGCTCGCAGATGCTGGGTTATGAGTGAACCGGAGCTGGTCAGGAGGTGGATGCGGCACTGCCTCAGGACACTCGTTCACTCTCAGAGGAATATCGATTATGTTCGAAGGCTGGAAAGAGCCGACAGCTGGGTTGTGCTCCAGAGCAACATGTGGGACGAAGCACAAGAGTACGGGGTAGAGTTTGCTTCATATATCATCCACGCAAGTCGTCGCAGCTATTTCCATCGGAACGAGCACTTTTCCCTGACCCGCCCGACCCATCAGATTCTGCACATTCCTGGCACGCGCGGTCGGCGTGTTTTTCCTCCAGATGAACCGCAGGAAGAGCCTGCATCAGATCCTGACAGTGCGGCTGAGAGAGAGCTACGTGCACATCGTCCGGAGGAAGAGCCTGACACAGATCGTGACAGTGTGGATGAGACAGATTTAGATGATGGATGGCGGCTCTGGCGGGAAGAAGCCAGACGACTGCAAGTGAACAATGACAATTGAACGACAATTGAGTTTCACTGACTGGGACTGACAAGTCTGGAAATGAAGTCCCCCAGTTTTTGCTTGGCCTTGGCTGAGAAGACTTGACTCAATTGTGTTACACTCCCCAATTGTGGAAACACTTCAGCAACATTTAGCTCCTGCTGTGGTCTGAGGCGAACCAGCTTGAGAAGAGCACTTGGCCGGGGCCCAGAACTCACAACTGTTGTGTTTGATTCATATATTGCATTTGATCTGCTGTCTAAGTCTATTCAAGTCCTGCAAGATTGGTGGTGTGGACCTCTGTCTGGGTTTGTTTCACATGTTGTCAGTTCCTCTAGAGAATCTGATGGTGCTGTTGAGATTGCTCCAAAAACCATCAGAGCATCACAAGAGGAAACAGTATGGGCAGTCATCCAGTGGGACTTTGCCTGACTAAACAGTGTCAGTGCAAAGAGCATCATCTGGAATGGCACAGCTCTCCTTCAAGGTACATGAGTGCAATTGTCCTGCAGGCTTCTTCCGACCTGGACACCCAGAAGCTCTTCTTCGCCGTGTCCTAAGCAGCCAAGCCTAGTTCAGACTGTCAAACCCGGATGCATGTTGGCAAATTGTCTTGGGAGCTGTCAGGCTCAGAATGCAGTTTCACAATAGTTTTCGAAGTATCACATGACATGACTGAAGCCATGTTGAAACAGCGAAAGCGAAAGGCTGCAGAAGCGGGTCTGACCTTTGCCGCACAAAACTTTCGGGTGGATATTGTTATGGATCCTGATTGGGTGAACAATTTCCAAGGATATTCGAGTCACTTGGTGGTTTCGAGTACTGACTTGATCGACCGAGTCAAGTACAAGATTGCAACAGAGCTCTGGACTATTCACCACAGGTGGCTGAAGCCGGACACATTCCATCTTGTACAATGTGAGATTCATCTGCCATACTACTTTCCGGTGACAAGCTATGCCACAGGTCATGTTGTGAGAATTGTTCGTAGTAATCCTTAGATTGACAAGGTTTCACTGCCACTGATGAATGTCTGTGTGTGCAAAACAGAATTGGCAGAACAGTGTAGTTCGGCAAATTGTGCATGTCTGCAGATGTGTTCGAGTTAATAGTCGTGCAGCTCGGCAGCAGAAGTCTGGCCCTACCAAGAGGGGTGACCACCCGCTCCAGTCACCCTTTCACCCCGCTGGCCGGGTGTGGGGCACCCAGGGCCTGTGCTAATAAGCACAGCACTGCTGTGGCCAACAGGTTGGGGGTGCAACCTGAGCAGGACAATGAGCTAATGTGCTTGCTGGCAGTGCTTCCACAATAAGTGTGGGAACCCACACCGTGGCGGCCCTTGGGTTAGTTTGGGAGGCCGTTCTGCATGATTATTAAGTCTGGCTTATTGGTTTTTTTTTTCATTGTGTCCCAATAAATAATGCAGTGTATAGTCTCCTGTTCAAATTTCTTGACCTGCCGGTAATGCTTTGGTATGTGAGTGGAATTGAACCATTCTGCAGGTGTGTGGCTTCAAGCGTATTGCCAGTCCTATTTAGTGAGCACAGCATGTCGCAACATTCAGTGGAGAGGGTTCTGGAGAGGAGAGCAGAGCGTGCCGACTCTCTTCTGCGGGTCTTGGCGGAGGTGGCGACAGAATCTCCTGCGTCTGAGTCATCAGCTGTGTCATCGAATAGCCCGGGCTTTGTTGAATTTGGCAACAACCCACAATTTTGGCGATTGCTGAGTGAGTTCATCACAAGCACTGATGAAGCCATTATTTCCTTACGGAATCGTGTCACACAATTGGAAGCAATTGTCAGCTGTGACACAGCATCTCAACGAGATGAAGTTCAATCTGATGTTCATCTGAGTGAATGAACTTGGACCTTGCAGAGGTTTCCAAAACACTTCAATGTTTCTTTTCAGTCACTTGCTTGCGCAGTGTGGACCAGACCAGGAGAACAGTTCCAGAGAGAGTGTGTGCGTGTTTGTCAAAAAGTCTGTGATGTGTACAATTCTTCAGGAAGATGTGCCATGCTTGATCGGAGACCAGTTGAGTGCTCTCAGAATATTAAATAGGACACTGTCACCTGTCGGTCTGTGCTGATTCGCAGCATTACTATTTGTCAAGTGAGTCAGTGAAGCTTCTTTGCAATAGGGCTACTTGCTGCTGCTGGTTCGCCCATTGCAATGGGGAGCCGATTTTGTCCACACCGAGCAGGAGCTTCTTTGTCTCCCGGTGGTCATCGCGATTATGGAGGAAGCTGTTTGTTCAATTGTGAGATGCACGATCAACCTTGCATGAGAACAAAATGGGGACACCAAGTCCATTATTGCACACTGTGCATAGTGGATTGGTACAACGAGACGGATATAAGGCGTACCACCCTTGACGACGTCAGACGGAGGTCCACAGCTGATTCCCAACAACGTGGTGAATTAAATGGAGAAGGTGATGAGGATTGATTCCGTTTCACTGATTCTGCTGGCATCTTGTGGCATTGCTGGCAAAACATCTCTTTGTGTTGCAAGGCTTCACATCTTTGCCAGTGCTTGTGATTTGTAAATCCCTGTTATCCAGAGCTTTGTGTGATAGACAGACAAGCCCTGCACACAGATTTGCATTGTGGAGCTGGGTGTGTGTGTGTGTGTTCTTTTCCTAAATGCGCCCGCACTTGTACTAAGGAGATGATGCAAATCGTCAGTGGGCCGGCCCCCAGCAAAACAGATTGAATGTACAGCATGTTGTGACAATTCCAAACATGATTTTCAGTGGATGCTGGCTTGTTCTGTTTGATGTTTTTGTCATCGGTGTGCTTCATGTCAATGTCATCACTCGCAATATCACAATGTTCCTGCAGTGTTTTGGTTCAAGAGGAGGAGCACTCTTTGTAGCAAGTCGAGCTGCAACATGGGCGATGAGGCAGCTGCCCAGGAACGCCGACTGGCCAAACTTTGGCGGATGAACAAGCGATTGATCGATGACTCGGCTCCACTTTATGGCTGTGTCGGTTTTGACTTGATGAGCTGCCTGGTTCCACGCCCAATGCTTGGAGAAAGAAAACAAGACTGGGAGGATAAGGTCTACAACTTCAAAGCGCTCATGAAACTCAATCCTTCCGCCTCGCAGCTGATGGGGCTTGTCCTCCATGCTGCAATATTGGCAATGCTTGCACAGCAATGATTCTCCATTTGTAATTCGATCAATTCAGCCAGCTGCCTGATTCGTGACCAAAACAATTGTGCAGATGCCCATTGAGAGTTGCATGTGAGCTTCACTGTCATGTTCCACCTTGCAGACAAGTTGAAGAAAGCAGCAGACGTGGTGTTGCATTGCACAGTCATGTGGTTCCATGATGACTGTGTTTGGAGAAAGAGTCTCAGTCCTATCCTTGTCTCGTTCTGAATTACAACTGACAAGTGGATGAAGGAGTTGTGATGGTGGTCTCGGCTGTGACCAAATACATTTGTCATCATTCCAACCAATATTTGATGTATTCAACACCTGCAAGACAGGATGTCAAAGTGCATTTTGACAACAGTTCCAGCACAACTGGATGCATTTCGTCTGTCATTTCGGTTTGCGTGCAATGCGTTTCGGATCCAAAACGGACGTCCAAACTTTCATTTCAAATGCATTTCCAGCTCACAGAATGCAGATGCTGGATGCATTCAACATGTGCCAGACAGCATCTCAAAGTGCATTTGACAACAGTTCCAGCACAGCTGGATGCATTTCGTCTGTCATTTCGGTTTGCTTGCAATGCATTTCGGATCCAAAACGGAGGTCCAAACCTTCATTTCAAATGCATTTCCAGCTCACAGAATGCAGATGCTGGATGCATTCAACATGTGCCAGAGAGCATCTCAAAGTGCATTTTCACAACAGTTCCAGCACAGCTGGATGCATTTCGTCTGTCATTTCGGTTTGCTTGCAATGCATTTCGGATCCAAAACGGACGTCCAAACTTTCATTTCAAATGCATTTCCAGCTCACAGAATGCAGATGGTGGATGCATTCAACATGTGCCAGACAGCATCTCAAAGTGCATTTTGACAACAGTTCCAGCACAACTGGATGCATTTCGTCTGTCATTTCGGTTTGCTTGCAATGCATCTCGGATCCAAAAACGGACGTCCAATCCTTCATTTCAAATGCATTACCAGGTCACAGAATGTAGATGCAGGATGCATTCAACATGTGCCAGGCAGCATCTCGAAGTGCACTTTGACAACAGTTCCAGCACAACTGGATGCATTTCGTCTGTCATTTCGGTTTGCTTGCAATACATTTGTAGTCCAGAAAAGCGTGCACCAATTTGATTTCAATGCAACATCGGCCCGCCAGAAATGCATTTCGAGGAAGTGTTCAATGCATTTACATTCTCGCTGAACCTGTCTCAAATGTGCACATCGTTGTCGGCAGACCTGTATTTGCATCATTCCAGAAGGACTGGCTGATTGCCAAACACTCTTAAAAGCACGTGTTCTGCTTCAATTCTGGTTTCAATTCTGAAACCAATGCATTTTGCAGTCAGCTTCTTTGCATGAAAGCTCAGCTACCAATGGCTCCGATACCAATTTGCATGCAAGACCAAAGCTCCGCTACCAACACAACCCCCTAGAAACACCTGAGTCAAGCCACTTCTGAATGCAAACGTAATCATTCTCTCCAAACAGTTTGGTCCAGAAGTACACGAAATTGTGTAGCAAGGGAGGAAGGTATCATCTAAAAAACAGACCAAAGCTCAGCTACCAATGCAAACCCCTAGAAACATTTGAGTCAAGCCACCCCTGAATGCATCGACTTTGTATATAGCCATCACCAATACAATCAATGCACGTCCTGTGGCAGGCAGGCAAACTCTGAAAAAAACCCCAAACCCGAAGCTACCAATGGAAACCGGAGCCAGAAGCTGCAAGCATTGGAATTACATTTCTGTCACCTTCCAAAATAGCAAAAACTACATTGCTGTCAACCTCGAAAATATCAAAAAGTCATCAAAAGTTCTCAAAAGTTCATCAAAAGTTCATCAAAATGTCATCAAAATGTCATCAAACCGTCGAAAATATCAAAAGTTCTCAAAAGTTCTCAAAAGTTCTCAAAAGTTCATCAAAAGTTCATCAAAAGTTCATCAAAAATGTATAGAAACCTGTTAAGGGAACAGTTTTAGACTGTATTTCACTGATGAACAAGCTGAGAATTGTCAATTTGGAACACAATTGCTGTTGCACTTTCAA